>JAMKCH010037256.1:0-37417 GCA_023653785.1 Ophioderma brevispina | reverse complement strand
TTCGTATTTGCTCCTATACGAAATTAGAAATTTCACATTTTTTGTACCAAAGAAACAGTTCTCACCTTAATCCTTACTGATAGGGATATTTTTGATATAAAACTTTACACCAGCGGCAAAATCAGAATTTTCACATTTTCTCGGGACACCTGTTATTTGAAATCTCTTGTTGCACCTTTAATATGTGCAAATGCAAATAGTGATGAGACAGTGCGTGGGTATTACTTGCATGTACCACTACCCACAGGTTTTGTAAAGTTTGGACATTGGGATCTGGTAGAAGTTCACCTTTTTAGTAATGAGCCATTCAGATGCAAATGAGATCATTAATATGCACAAATAATGACACAGTGCTCGGGTATTACTTGCATGCACAACAACAGACAACCAAGTTTCATCAAATTTGGACATTGGGATCGGATCAAGTATAGGCCTCAGTATGAGCCAATCAGATCAAATAAGCAAATGAGCTCATTAATATGCACAAATAATGTTGACACAGTGATGCACCACTACCCACATTAAATTTGGACATAGCATCTCACACACATACACAGACATACAAAAGACATCTGCTGTCACAAATTCCCCATTGCTTTTAGCAAGGGAAGAAAAATGTGTCCCAATTTTTTCAAAACCAGTATTTTTTTGCATATTTGCAATGCAAAACAATGTATTAAATCACACCTAAAGTGAATAAGCTGAAAATGCCGTCTTCAAGTTTCTTTATGAAACAATTACACAGATAATTTTTTTATTTTTGTTGTGTGCACAACAAAAAATCAAAGAATGCATTTCTACAGGGCTGACGAGGGCAGCTGCAGGTTCAAAACTTTTACCGTTTTCTGTTCAACTTCTTTGTCCAACAAACCATTGAAAAGTTGTCGATATGTGTTCTACAACCAATAAAATGCAAATTTAGGCAACATAGGCCTATTTCTTACAAAACAAATATTAGAAAGAATATATTTTAATTGTCAAAAGTCATAACAGTAACGGAAAAAAGTTCTTTGGTATTGGGTTAAAAGCCAATCACAAATTTTCATCAAAATTTCCACAAAATAGGCCTACACCCAAATTTTGGTAAAAGTTGATTTTGCCTGATCGCTTGCTTGATTGCTTGCTTGCTTTGCACTGTATAGGAAATTTTAGACATAAAATTCCCATTGTTGGTTGTCATTTGGTTGTGTTACACTTACTCTTTGGAATATTATGGGCCTCACAAAAATTAATTACAATTTTATTGATTTCCTTTGGAGTTTAACCTTTTCAATTATGGTACATCATTATTAGTTTTAATTCAATGTACTTCATGAATGGAAGGTCTAGTACCATCTTACAACAAATGAATTATAGGCGCCATACAATCCACTGCAACGGTAGCTTACCATGCAACCATTTCTAAAGCCGATCAGAATTGATCATACTTTATACTCTGCCACTTTGAAATTTCTTGATATTCCAAATTTAAGTCAACCAAAAGAATTGGGCCGGGCCACACAAAAAACCTCAAAGCCACCAATCCAATCACAAGTTAACCACATTACTACTGTAATTACGAATTCCACTGCATGTTTCAATTTAAAGCAACATGCTCTGTCTAGTTCATTCATTTAGCTATCAAATAAACTGTTACTGGGCGGCATAATAATTGGCGCTAATTTTGGAACAAGCTTTTCATGGCCAAGGATCGCTGTAAGTAAACAAAAATTATTTTCAGCTAACTGAAAAAGAGAGAAAAAAATCGTGACCCCAATTTACAGTATCAATATTCTCTGAGCTCTGTACACAAGCTAAAATTGCATCAAAATTGGCGAACCCTTTTTAGTCCATGGTTTTGGTCACCATTAGCCCGAAGCAACAACCAGCTATTCCTGCGCAAATTTTCTCGTGTATCGACACGTACCTTCTGGCTCGGGCGCGGGAAAGCGAAACCTTCCTCCAACAAACAACGTCAAGTAGCAATATTTTCATTTGCAGAACACATACGTTATACTTCCTTTGTTTTTATAGCTTGGCCCCCACGGATTTTTGCATTTTATTCCAAAAATGGATTGTTGGGTTACAAAAGACAGGTGACGTTGCCTAATACTAGCTCTTTTACCACTGTCATTGCTTGTATTGTGATAATGGGAAAAATCATCAATCAATTTCCCCCTCAATGGTAGCTAATAAGAATCTTACAAGCATTAACGTTCTCAGCCACATGTTGCCATGCTAGATGACATTATCTACCGTAATATTCTATGGGCCATGGTGTAGGGGCAAATTTCTAGTGTTTTGTATTTAAGTGTTTGCACAACATATTATGGTTGTTATTTTTTTTTTAAAAAGTTGTGCTTTTGTTTTTTCTTGTTGCTTAAAGGTTTGCAATGAGAGATTTCAAACAAGGCGAACTCGTAGTTACGCGCTACGTAAAATATGTCCCCGCCGAACTATCGCTGAATCACTAAGTGACACTAAAACTGCACCAGTCCACCCTAATTTTGGCCATTACTAGCTCACCAAAAAGAACTTGGGAAAAAAAATGGTTACATCAAGAAAATGAATCAAGAAATCTGAAAAGCATATGCAAAAATCCCTAAAATTGAAAATTCAATAAATTAGTAAAAATATTGATATATTACTCAATTTGGCAACATCTATTTGAAAAAATTCATGTGACCCCATTTTAAAGCGGGTCGGAAAGCTGCGAAAAACAGGGATTTAATATTTTCACATTTCCAAGAAAGTAAACAGGCTGGCAACCAAAGAATGACCCCGTGTAAGTAACAACCAGATCTAAAAAAAAATTGACCCAAAATCTAATCAGCCCCCTCCTTTCCCTTCCCCAGTTACAATCATTATAAGCCTTACAGAAACTCCAGAGAAAACTTGTACAAAAAGACTTGCGGGGAAAATTTAATCAAGTTATGCAAAATTAGATACCAAATTAGCATATTTTACACCCGAAAATCTAATCAGGTTGAGAACTCATCAACTGCTTCGTTCCACCAAGTTACATTCGTCGTAGCCCTACAGAAAATCCAGATAATTGTACACAAGGTGGAATTTTCTGTGCAATATTGGCCTTTTACTGACCGTTTTTCCCCTACCCCCGACAGAACCAGAGGAGGACCCTGGGGGAATGAATTACATGGTGAGTAGGGGGATCCCCTCCTACAATTTTATACCCAAAGTTTGGCTACTCTAGCTCCTCAGAAAAAGAGATATGCCAAATGTTCAAGGGTTGTTACATTTTTATCAAGGACATACATGGACGGACATACGGCAACGGAACATAAGAGGACATACGGGACGGACAACGGACATACGGACGGAGCCCATTTATAGTCCCTCCCGAAACGAAGTTCGGCTGGGGGGGACAATAACAGGTAGGAGTGGCGAAACCCCCCGCAGGCAACATTATAGAGGGCTGGCCCAAACGCCAGAGACAGAGAGGATGGGCACTCGTCTGCGGGCGCACCACTTAACATTTTTACAATTTATCAACAAACTTGGTTCTCTATTTGAAGTACATTTCCATGACTCTGCACTCTCCCAATCATAAAGTAAACCATGCCAAAAAAAATAATTTTGATAACTGGTAACATGGCAGGTTAGAGTTAATTGAATCCAGACAATTGAGGAGTCTGCATTCCTTCAAAGCTTTACTCTCAAAAACCTGGAAAAACGTATGAAAAGCATCCAAAACTGGAGAGTGTATTTAGGGAATAAATTTGAAGTACATTCTGCCTTTCCCCATCATAAGTACACCAAGAGAAGATTTCAGTAGCCTTCCCACAATGCATTGCTTCAATGGGTGTGCTACAGGTACGCTGTGAAACGTTAGTGATGAAACATGGCTAAAGTGATAGTGCTGATCAAAAACTTGCATTTTAAGGGTTTTTGTTTCATCTCTAACGATTACATGACTACCTGATACAAAAACTTCCATGGAAGCAAAGCATTGGGGGAAGCTACTTGATATCTTCTCTTAGTACAACCATGCAAAAAAAATCGTTTTGATTGACTGGACATGGCAGGTAGAGTTCACTTGAATCCAGACAAGTGGGAGTCTGCATTCCTTCAAAGCTTTACTCTCAAAAACCGTGAAAATACGTATGAAGCATCCAAAACTGGAGAGTGTATTTAGGGAATGCGAACACACAATGAAAGGAGTGGGGATTGGGACAACCAATGAGCAAGTAAACAACGGAAAAGGCGCGTGTAGGTAAGGTAAAAAGAAAGAAAGGGATACAATAGGGTGTGTTCTGACAGGGCTGGTTGCAATTGTATTCCTTTTTTGACTGCTAAAAGTGTTGTTGTTCAGGGGGTCTGATTCCTTCCAGGCTATGTGTTGATGTTCTTATTGATGCATACTTAGTTGAGTTGGTCCTTTGCCTTGCTATCCTGGTTTCTGAAGGTAATTTGTTTGGCATTTCACATATCTCTTGAATTTTGATTAACTGCAATACTAACGGCATGTTGCTACTGGAAACTTCGATGATTAAACTGCACTTTTACAAATTGGAGGCATAGTATGCGTTAAAATGGAAAAAACATACTTTTCCCAAATTAAATGCAAACAACCCAGTTTAGGGGCCTCTATACAAATTGTGTTTAATACCATCTATAGAACATGTTACACTCCTATATGGACTATTGCCCCAGTCCCAACATATTTTTATCAATGAAATATTAGGCCTAAATAACTTCTGCACTGCCAAATATATAGCGCCACATAAAGTGGTCCAAATTTATGCAAATTGAGCTAAATATGATTCTTTATGCATGAACTAAAACTATACAGCGTAGATGTACTCTCATGTGCCATATCACTCAGTTATGATCAAACCCCTGTGACCCGGGGGTTTTTATTAAAAATGAGGGATTTTTGTGGGATTCACCAGACCCTATTGAATTAAAAGATACCCCACTATTCAACATGGGGCATGGTTTGGAATGATTTTGTAGCTAAGCCTGTCTTGAATTACCCAATGCAGTTGAACAGGAAAACTCTATCAATTTGGAAGTTGTCTTTGCATCCCCTCCTCCTTGCTGCATGCCTATTTTTTCCATCAAAATCTTTGACAAATAAAAGTATTCGGCTGTGACAAATAGGCCTCTAAGTAACAAATATTGAAACAACTCCTGCTTCTAAATGGCCCTACATGGACATGAACTGTAACCAGTAAAAACACCTTGAGGGCCTGTAATAGTGAACTGCTAATTGGTGGGGTTACAGGGGAAATGCAGTGGGCCAGGCATTGGCATGAGAATATTGCAGTACCCAAGCTACAAGTAGCCATGGGCCGGTATTCCATTCTACATACAGGTATTATGTCTGCATTTGTGGCTAAGAGATGCCCCATTAGACATCAAGGGGGTGGGGGTGCACGGAAGATTTAATTAAAAAAAAAAAGTCACTAGTTGATACAAAAATTTCCCCCATGGTAAGGACAAAAACAATACCCTAAGCTAGTACTTAAGAACGGCGAATTAAAAAAAATGCCAAAAGGTGGGTAAACAAACATTCCGGCCTGACCGCATTACCTTCCATTAACCCTTGAAATCAATGGTGCATCATTCCCTACCTGAGACTGCATCTGATAAGACCACAACCAATCCGACCAGCCAAATGATGGTCAGAATTGATCCGCCATTACTGGGGGGCATCCAACCCAAAACCCACCCAAATCTTTTGTTCGTCTGTACATGCTTGATAAGTATAATTCAAAAGCTTACAACTTAACTGCACATTTGGGTGAAGTCAAGCCGGATGCACCCCAGCTATGGCTTGCCAGTGAGGTGGTGGAATGTGTCAAACCGGATTCGTGTATAGAGGGAAAGAAATAACCTTTCAAATTTGTGAATTTTACTCATTCACAAAATTTTGCATTGTTGGTTGATCAAAATAATTCCATAGCAATCAATGTCTTATTGCTTTACCTTTTTAACAATTCATTTGTACGAGATTCAAACTTTGAAAATTAAAGTGCTACTATTTTCACCTTTTTTCCCTTTAAAAATTAGATCGATCATGCAGGGGGTCCATTTCAATACATGTTGTTTATCCACTGGAGTAATTTTCGGGCCCTCAGAGTTTCAAAGCCCTGTGGGAGTTAGTGACCATCTGAACTAGCTAATGCCTAATATTCACAGCCTGCATGGTCCCAAATCAATTAGCAGGACACTGGCCATTTCAGTTTTCAAATTGCGCCACAAAACAGCTTGACAATGTCATTTTGTTAACAGTTAATTGAGTCCTTGTACTTGTATCAAATATCAGTCTTCAAAAAAAATGATTAGGTGGATTTTGCGGAAAGGGAGGTAGCAGGTGGTAGTTTGGTAGTTTAATCCAATCCCTACATGCTGAGAATTATTTATTTGGCACAAAAACTTAAAGTTGCTAATTTACAATAGGTGCAAATACTTAAATACAGCCTGTTTTAAAATTAAAAACTAAGCAAATGAAAATTACCTAAAATTTGTCTTCATTATTAAAATACATAGGCAAATTAGGCATAGGCCCTATATGAAATTCCCCCAATCTCTTGGTGCACCCTTACCCAACACCCCCAAAACTCATAAAAACTCACTGAGCGAGGCAGAAAATGCCCCCCCCCCACTTCAAGATAAAAAAAGATGCGCTGACGTCATCGTACGAATACACATTTTGGCGTAACCTTATGGCTTGCCATACATTGGTCATGGGACGGGGGCAATGGGGGTGGGGGGGGGGGGGGTGGTTTGGGGGGGACTTGGTTCGAATCCACCCAAGATTGTCCAATCTTCTTTACCTTTATCCCTTTGACCCTTACCATTCTCCCAGGAGAAAGGGTTATGGTTAAATACCCTCCCCATTTAAGAGTATAATACCCCTTCCCCCTTTTCAGGTAAGATGTCGGTTTACCAATAACCCAGTAATGTTAGTGGTAATGTTTTGGCATTATTTTGCGTACATACTCTTTACGCCGAAGTTCAAAAACACCAACCCAAAGACAAGGAGTTTAGAGGTGATGTACAACACCAGACTATGTGCGTATAGCCTAATTATTATTTTACATAGGTGTGTGCATACTAAAAAATACATCATTCCCGGAAAGCACTGGGTCGCCTGCCATCGGCGGGTTTGTCAACGGGAGTATAGTTTGGTGATGTTTGAGAGATTTTGGCCAGTGTTTTTGGTTGAGGGACTTTGGTGTTTGATTTAATGAAATGGGTGTTAACGGTCACATAGGGGTCATCAAAGGTTCAATCTGTGTACATCCCACATTAATTAAGTCTTGGCCAGTGGTCCTTTTTGAGTAACTTTGGTGGCCGTTGTGAGCATCTGATGTGCAATAGAAATGTTAGTTTTTTTCACAAAATGGGGTAAAGTACATAGGGGTCATCAGAGGTCACTTTGTTTACACCACATATGAGCCTTGGGCCAGGTGGTCTCTGACCAAGTATGTAATACAAGGGGTCTCGAACCACAAGTGTCGCCGGGTTGCGCGATCATCTTGCTTTATGATGAGTGTACCAAATAATGATTGAAAGAGAACAGATTGCCACTGGAGAGAAGAGTTAAACAAAATGACCAAGTTTGAAAGGAAAGTCGGGCATAATGTGTTGCAAGAAGAGCATTTAAAAAGTTGTAACCGAATTGTATGAAAAAATTACATCGCGGTAGTTCGGACCGTAGTGTTGTCTGCCGTCGTGGTTTGTGAATGGGGTCAAAGGTTTGACATGAGGTAAACCAAGGTAACATGGGTCACAAAGGTTCACAGGGGCCACTGAGTCACATGGGTCACAAAGGGCACATGGGGTAAAATGTCACATGGGGACACATGAGGTCAAAAGGTCAACATTGAGGTCTCAGCAAAGGTCAACCGCCACCCCCACCCTTCCCCTGATGCATCCTCCCCCCCTCACCAACACACCCACAACACAACCCAACTCACCCCACCCACCCTTCATCGTCGCATCCCACCCCGCCCGCTCCCCGATTTGTGAATGGTCAAAGGTGACATGAGGTCACCAAGGTCACATAAGGTCACAAAGGTCACATAAGGTCACCAAGGTCATATGAGGTCACCAAGGTGGCCTGGGGTCACAAAGGTCACACAAAGTCACCAAGGTCACACAAAGTCACCAGTCACACAAAGTCACCAAGGTCAACACAAGGTCCACCAAGGTCACAAAGGTCACAAGGTAACAAGGTCACCAAGGTCACACACCTGGTCACAAGGTCAAATGAGGTCACCCCCACCCCTGCCGACACACCCCTCACCAACACACCCCACCTTTTCCCCGACGCACCTTTACCCAGATGCACACACCCCGACCCCCACCCAGAGCACACCACCCGACCCCTACCCGACGCACACCCACCCCGACCCGACGCACCCCACCCGCCCACTAAACACCTCATCCATGCTCTCACCAACACCCCACCCTGGCCTCCTCCCCAACACCACACCCTGGCTCCTCCCCAAAAATCACCCCACCCTGCCTCCTCCCCAACACCCCACCTGCCTCCTCCCCAAACACCCTTTCCCCTCTCCTAACACCCCACCCTTCCCCCTCCATATTGAGATTCACACACAAGATGTATGGTACGATAGTTTTTCAGTGTAAGCAATAGGAATTTTGCCTTATCCCGATGTACCATTTAGCAATACACAAGTATGCATATTTAATTAGCTCATTGCATTACATAAGGCCGCATGTATCAGGAACTTCAAATGGCAAGAAGATGCCGCACCATAATTTGTTTTCGTGCAGTGACAGGAACTTTGCATATCCGAGGTACAGTTTCAAAAATTATTAGCGAATACATGATTTTTACATATAATTAGCTTATATTTGCTATGCAATTTGCCCAAAATATTGCCCCAACATCCTATCAAGTCGAGAACTCATTAACCGGCTTTCCTTCCACCACGTTACATCATTATAGGCCTACGGAACTCAGGTAAACTGCACACAAGCCTGGCCGGGGAAAGGCGGAAAAGGGTTATCATTTGACCAGCGCCAACCAAAATAGCTAATTAATATTCATGAATATGTGAATAATGCAGCCAAAAGCTCAACATAATATTTTGGCACCTCACTTATCACACCCTATCAAGTTAGAAATAAATCGGGCATAGCGTTTAGCCAAGCAAGCATTCAAAAAAGGTGTTATTAAACCGGAAATTCTGAAAAATATGCAATAAGCTAATTAAAATAAATTAATATGCAAATAAGTGCAGCCAAAAGCTACAAATATATTTGGCACCTCACCTCGATCACCCTACCAAGTGTGAGTAAATCGGGATTGCGTTTAGCCAGCGAGCATTTCTAAAAAAAAGGTTCACGAAATGTCTGAACAATATGCAAATAAGCTAATTAAAAATTATGAATATGAAGATATGCAACCAAAAGCTACACCTAATATTGCGGCACCTCGCTTATATCCTATAAGTTGAAGTAAAATCGGGATAGCGGTTACTCGTTTAGCCTGCAGAGATTTTTAAAAAATACAGTCACGGTTCTCGAAACCGCTAAATCCCCTGGCGGGAGCGGTTTACCAACTTTTAAATAATCAGCTGGCAAATACCCCTTAAACCCAAAAATCCCTTAAACCCAAAACAACCCCAAACCTGGGCAACCCCCTTAAATCGTGCAACCCACCTTAAAACCACAACAAGCCCCCTTAAGCCCAGAAACCCCCCTTAAACCCGGACAACCCCTTTAAACCCGGACAACCCACTTAAAACCAAACATCCCCTTAAGCTAGACAAAACCCCCCACCCTTAACCGGACAACGCATGCACGTCGCGCAATGCCATCGCAATGACGGCATCGCGCATGCGCGTGCATGTGTTGGCCGTCTGAGCTGCATACGCGTATTTGTGCCACAAAAACCCTTAAACCCAAAAACCCCCCTTAACCCCCCCAAAAAAAATCCCCTAAACACAACAACCCCATTAAACTGGA
Source organism: Ophioderma brevispina (assembly GCA_023653785.1). Classification (NCBI taxonomy): domain Eukaryota; kingdom Metazoa; phylum Echinodermata; class Ophiuroidea; order Amphilepidida; family Ophiodermatidae; genus Ophioderma; species Ophioderma brevispina. The sequence continues at coordinate 27,469 of JAMKCH010037256.1, read as the reverse complement.
AAACCCCTTAAACTAGTGAAACCACCTTAAACCACCAACAAGCCCCATTAGCCCAGACAACCCCCCCCCCCCCCTTACAACCGGACAACCCCTTTAAACCCGGACAAACCACCTTAAACCCAACAATCCCCCTTAAGTCCAGGGAAACCACCCCTTAAACCCGGACAACCCCTTTAAACCCAGAAAAACAAACTAAACCCAACAACCCCCTTAAACCCAAAACCCCTTAAAGTGGACAACCCCCTAAACCCCGGACAACCCCCCTTTAAACCCAGACAACCCACCTTAAACCCAACAATCCCCCTTAAACCCACAACCCTTAAAGCTGGAAACCCCCTTAAACCCGGACAACCCCCTTAAACTGGACACCCCCCTTAAACTCGTGAAAAACCACCTTAAACACAACAAGCCCCCTTGAGTCCAGACAACCCCCCTTAACCCGACAACCCCTTTAAACCGACAACCCAACTTAAACCCAACAATCCCCCTTAAATCCAGGCACACCCCCTTACACCGGTACACCCCTTTAAACAGACAACCCACTTAAACCCCAACAATCCCCCTTAAAACCAAACACCCCCGTCAAGCTGGACAACCCCCCTTAAACACCAGACAACCACCCCTTAAACCGGACAACCCCCCTTAAACCTAATCAGCGCCGAGCGTACATGATTCCCCACCCTTCCATCAAGTTTCATCAAAATCGGACTAAAACCAACAACCCCCCTTTAAGATGGACAACCCCCTTACCCCGGGAACAACCCCCCTTACCCCGGACAACCCACCATTAAACCTAATCATCTGCGAGAGTTCGCCACCCCTCCATCAAGTTTCATCCAAATCGGACTTATGGATCTTCAGGTAGTTTGTTCACAAGTTTTTGGGTGAAAATTTACCCCAAATTTAGACCATAAATATGCAAATTAGCTATTTAATTAGCATATCGGCGCCACAAACCTACTCAGCGCAAGAGTACATGATTCCCCACACCTCCACCAAGTTTTCATAAACAAAAAATCGACTTGGGATCTTCAGGTAGGTTGTTCACAAGCTTTTGGGTAAAATACCCCAAATGAATCATTAATTAGCAGCTAATAAGGTACCTAATTAGCATATGGCACGCCCCTAATCTAATCAGATGAAGGGCATGGCAGTCCGATCCCCTTCCACCAAGTTACATAACCATAACCCTTATGGGTCTCATGTTATCGAGTTCACAAGATGTGTTTGGAAAATCCCCCCAAATTAATTCATTAATTGATGCAAATTAGGTCCCTAATTAGCATATGCCACGCCCAAATCTAATCAGATGAAGGGCATGACAGTCCGATCCCACCCGCCACGTTACATCACCATAACCCTAGGGTCTCATGTTCTATCGCGTCACAAGAGTGTGTTGGACGCCGACGCCGCCGACTGATAGCACAATCCCCTTCTTGCCTTTTTTTTCAAGCCAGGGGGATATAAAAAGGTTAACCAAGTCATACGGATGGACACACACACAGAAAAATTGGGATAGTATGTGTGCTCCATGAACATTCGTTCAGGCGACACAAAAATTGGATTGATCAGCCCAATTATTGGTCGAGCTATGAAGTTGCAAAATATTGGGTGAGATACAGTCGAGCCCAATATTTTAAAACTCATAGCGAGAACGACTAAATATTGGGCGCAAATCGTCCCATTTTATCATTATTCCTGCGTAGGATCCGAGATTATCGCGTATCCGGACAACATCAAAGCATGATTAATGATTATAAAAATTGGATCATTAGCCCAAAATTAATTAGTCGAGCTATGGATATGAGATTCCAAAAATATTGGCAAGATGCAGTCGAGACAATATTTTAAAACTCATTAGCGAGACCACTTAATATTGGGCAACAATCATCCAATTTTATCAGTATCGTGTTTTGGATCTGATATTTTCAACACTTGCACTCCTCAAAACATGATAATGAAGTTAATGAGGTCAAATACGTAGGTTTTTATGGCCACAGCCCACAGCTCACAGGCTATAGCCCACTACGGAAAAAGCCATCCTATGTGTCTTCCTGCTCAAAAAGTGTAATCTTTGTTTTTATGTAAGGCCCATTATAGGGCCTACAGTGTATCCAAGCGATACCCTCCACTACACTCCTGCCATAACCCTTACACCGAAAATACCAAACCACTAAGCTGAGGATAGAAAATGCCACAAAAATGCAAGAAATCAACTACGAAACAAATAGGCACGATAATCCTCGACTAGAAACAAGAACCGTGTAATGGTTGGCCCCACATGGTTGGCTTTTGGTGAACCTCACATATTAAACATTTCCTGTATTATGCAAGCCATTGTTTTATTTTGCTGAGTAAACTGAATTCGTATTTGATTGAGATGCGTGTTAATACAATGACAGAAGTGACTGCACACACTTAAAAAAAAGCGTGTATTGCACACATGGCTTGCTACTTGATCATGCCAGTCAGGACACATGTTTTGCAGTTCCAGTGGGTAAAGGCAAATTCATTTGATCTTGCCATAATGTTACCCTTTCCCTCTAAAATCAACTTTAATTGTAGGGGTTTTTGAGCATGTTTATTACAATGTGGGCTTAACTCGTGTGCTACAGGCTGGAGCTTACCGTATTCTATAGTATTGGACAGTAAACATTACATGAAAGAAATGTGTAAGGTTGGATTTAAGAAGGCTGGAGCCTGGAGGTGCTTTTGCCCCAATTACATGTGCCTTGTAGTCCACAAGTATTTGGTAAATTATAATAGTTTACTTTCAGGTCTGCTCAGGGTTCGGGGGAGGGGGAAATGGGGGCATTCCCATCTTGGAAGTGATGCTATGAAAGGATGAACAGATCCCTATTTTCAACCTTGCGTCACCCAAAGACCCATATATTTGGAAAATGTTAACCCAAGACCCAAAATGAAGATGGTCCCCAAAGACATCTTTTTAATTTTACCACTATCACCCATTTAATTATACACTATCACCAAAGACAAGACCCCTTATTGGGGGGGCAATCTTTTTTGGAACACTTTCACTGTTCCCCTTCACTTCAAAAATGTTGCCTTCCCTGATTTTACCAAATCCTCCAGTTAAGGTGATTGGGTCATGATAGATCCGTTCGTAGATTTGTTAAGATTTCGTATCAATGAACTTTCTCGATGTACATCAATATCAGAAATAAAATATGGGTTTAAACCGTATCGTTGTGAGAAAAATATATTAACAAACACCTATTTTTTCCAAATTTGTACCAAGCATTCTTATGGAAAATTCCTTTTGCAGGGACATTTTTGATTATTAAAAAAATCGTTCGATGATAACTTGTGTCCAAATTTTAATAAAAGTTCGCACTAACAAGGACCTGTGATTACTGAAGAAAAAATTAGGGGTCACCGAACTTTTACTTTTTCTGTTATTTTCGAAAGAACGGCATTTTTAGTAGTCTAACATAACAACGCGATATTGAGGTGCGGTAAAACGCCACAAGTGTCCGCAGGCAAAACACTTAAGCGGACACGCGAAGGCACACAAATGCTACTGCTTAGGAGCATTGTTTTTCCTCTTTGTAATTCTTTAATATTGATATTGTTGTTGTGATGTTGATAAGAATCAATAAAAAAAGAACTATGGTAAGAAAAGGGAAGAAAAGTTATGGAAGTGTGAGAAAAGAAAAGAAAAAACACGGGTGTCATTTCAAGCCGTAAAGTTACCGGAATTATCCTTCTTTTAGTAATTAGCGTTTTCCATAATGACGTATTTCTCGTATTAGATGCTGAAAAAATGTTTATAGTTATATGAAATGTACATAAAAATGTGATTTTTTTGGATTCCCTGGATTTTACACGAGGCAAAATAATAAGGATCGTTATATAACTTTACTGCCCGAAATTCTGTAAAATGACAACAAAATTGACAAGTGATATTTCCTTTAACAAAACCTATATAAGATCATATATTCATCCATGTGTATGCATTAACACTCTCTATAAGACCATGACTGAAAATGTTTGTTGAAAAACAAAATACTCATCTGAGATGTATTATAGACTTTCTGAGGTCCTGACAGAGAAATGATAAAGAAAAGAACACACTTTTCCGATACGACATGAAAAAAGTGTGCTGAAAAAATCAGGAGAGAAGCTGCTTATTTTCAGAAAAAGAGGATATTTAGTTACGTTAGGCCCGTTATAAGTATCTAATATCATCTTTGATTCAGTGTGTTTAATAATACATTTGAAATGCCTAAAACAGGTAAAGGGCCAAACGTGCTTCTATCTTGGAAGATCGCACAGTTTACGAAAGGGTGGTTTTTACGCCGCGACGGGACAGCTAGGAACGCCAAGTCACAATGTTGACAGAAAATCTGCTTGGGGACTGGTGCGGGCAGCTAGAGCTAACGGGACCAATCACCTTTAAAACTTCATTGTTTCCCCTCTCCCCTTGTTGAAAGTTGATCTTCCCCTCTTAAAGGGATTACCCGCGATTAATGCCGAGGAGGAAATCGAAACTATAGACGTGTAGAAATGCATTTTTAAACTGATATATCAGGGATACGGTGTTGTAGAATTCAATAATGCTTTTAATGTAGAAAAAACACACCAAATAGTGTGAAAAAATGAAGTATTTGAGTATTTGCGGAAGACATTTGTTTCATACAGTCTCCTGTAATAGATTATACAAAAAAAAAAAAAAAAACGATATGTCCAAAAATACACTAAACAGCTGGTGGTTTTACACCCAGTACAGAATAAACAAATTAAGTAATCGGATTGTGTTGAGGTCAAACCTGTACAGGTCATTGCGGCGCATAATATCATGCTTAAAAATCTCACATATTTCACAGGAAAAGCTTTTTTTGATCTCAAGTCGGAATTTTGATACGCCGATATCTAAATTACAGAATCAGATTAAAAAGGTACTGCCTGTCTTTAATACACGATTGCGCCTACACTTTGAGGTATGTTACACATCCAGCAATAAACAAAAATATCCAAAATATGAATTTTGATGATTTTTCGATGTGTTGTTTCGGAATCGCTGGCTTGGCCCTTGAATTGCAACAATTCAGATCCCCCCAACTCCTCCAATCCCCTCCAAACTCCCCAATCCCACCTAAATAATAACCCTCCCTTAACAAAACATGACATCATTGCCTTCAAAGTTAATTATGTAAGACCAATGTTGTTTAAGGACTCGTAAGGAAGCTTGCTTACCTTCTCCGATGTTGATTGTAACAAATTGCATTGTCTTTAGGCAGATGCAGAACCTCCCATGAAAATATATTCCCACATAAATATATCATTTCGAATCACCCGTTATGACGTCATCTCCCCAAGTGACGTCATACCCACATCTCTTCTCTTTCCTCCCTGACAAGATCAAGATCATCCTGCAGGGGGGCGGGACGTCCGGGAAATCAACCAGAGAATGTAAAGCAAAGCATTCCTTATGAGTCCATTAGAACAACATTGTTTCTTACTGACTCATACCAGGATCCTGCTTACCTTCAATCCGATGTTGAGGTAACAATTGCATTAACATCGCCAGATTAGCACAGTACTAGTGAGCGGGCGGATGCAAAACGTCACAATCAGGATTGCGTGAATCGGAACTGAATTCAATTGCAAGCAATTCGAAACAGCCTCATAACAAGCGCAAAAATAATGAACCCCTGGTCGCCTCGCAGATATTTGCACTTTACCATTAATTGGTCCTGAAACCCGAGTCTGTGTAAGACACTTGGGGCAAATCAGCTCTTTCTGGGTTGACGTGTCGATAGGTATGTTGTGTGCAAGTTCGAGGACGCCATTAAACCGCCGCGCGCAGATTTTCGGCAATGTGAGACCCTACGCTGAAAAGCGAAAGATCTTCGCGATAGCTCTGGTGAATGAGCGCGAACCTCCGGCATTAAGACACACTTGGCGTTCTGTGATAATCTTAACTAAACCCACCTAGCTCAAGCGTACCTTCGTCGCTGCCCCGTGGGGGCAACCGTAGTGATGAGAGCTGGTTCGTGGTTCCCCCTGCTTGGCGCTTCCCTACTTTAACATACCATTTTAAGGCGCTAACAAGGACCCCAGAATCTGTCCGAGTCATAGAAGAAACCGTGCCTATCTTCGGGAGGAATACGTGGTTGCGAAAGGCGCTACTTCGTTTTTCGCAAGAAACCCTGGGACGAAAGTATAACGATACACCGCGTTGGAGACTGATAGCATCTCCTACCTCTAGCGATGCAGCTCCGACTGGCATCGTCCCGAAGTCCATAAAGATGAGGAACACCATCTTCAACGTCAGGGGCCAAGTAGCATCCTCCATGGGCTCGAACGGAAGCTCTGCGAAGGTTAGTCCAAACCTGTTGAGGTTCCACGAGGGTACAATCTTCCTCTCCGGGGGTCTAGTATTAATCATCCCGTCGAGTAGAAGCGTGATGGCGGCAGAGTCTTTAAGGTCTGGTTCCATCTATCAAACCCGCTGTGGTCGACGAATTCGCAATTTGTATTTACGGACGGGGCGGCCTCCAGTCCAAGCATCAAATCCGCTCCGACAAGAATCCTGCTATTGACCTACAGTGGCAACAGTGGAATCGGTCGATCCCTCTGTCGCAACCATCGGTGTATAACCGCCCAGGCGTCCAAGTAAGTTTCTGAGCGTGCTTTGCGTCCTACCCCGATCGGCTTCTCCGGCCTACTCCGGCCAAAGGCCAACCGCAGGTCCACCTCATGTGCTCCGATCTTCAGATTCGACTTGGTCCGGCCGATGTCCCGTAACAGAGATCCGGACCTCTGCGGTAACACCCTTGTAACGACCTGCGAGCAGTTCTACCATGGCCGAACAACATATGTCGACGGCCAAAACGGGGCGATTCATGATGACTTGCATTTCCTTCCTCTGATATCTTCTAAGAACGCGATGTATCGAGGAAGGGTGAAATCCATACGCTTGTCCTTCCCGCCCAACTGATAATGAGCGTCCACCGGCGAATCTCCGGTCCTGGGGTCACCAGAGCACAAAAACACCTGGAGCCTGGTGATTCGCGTTGCGAACGCGAAGAGATCTTCGACGGTAATAGAACGTGTCACGAGCATCTGGACGACCCTTGGGGCTAGGACGAATTCCCTTCGGGGCCTGCCATCGCGCCTCGAGATAGATCGTCCGCCATGATGTGTGAACACCCTGGAATGTGCGTCGCAACGCGGATTATCCCACGGCTGCTGCACACACACTCAGAAGTTGAATGTTTGCCAACGAGCGTGTGGGGACTTGGGGTGCCCCCCCTGCCCTGTTCACATAGGCCACTACAGCGTGTTGGTCGACTGTATATTACCTTGACGCCCCACAGCCTGGCCTCGAACGCCTTGAGGGTGTAAACCACGGCAGAAAATTTTCGAGCAGGTTGATGTGGAAGGACGCCTGGTTCGGGAGACCCTGGCTAACGAACCCAATCCTCCCCTATAATGAACCGCCGCCATCCCCCTCCACTTACCGAAAACCCGACACGTCCGTCGATTATGACGTGTCCGTGGAGAAGCTTGGAACTTCACCCCAACCAAGTTGGTGCGAAGCATCCCCCACTCAGCTTCCCTCCGAGGGATTGCACGTCAATCGGGATAACCCTGGAAATTGGGGTGCCGACCTGGGTCTATAAGGTCGCCATAAGGTGCAACGACGGGCCCTCATAATGAGGCGACAGTCGGGACCAGTTCTACTAACCAGACTGGCATCAGCCCCGCACCCTGAGCCATGCGAAGCGGTCCCGCCGTGCGGGCGATCCGTGGAGCACCTCGCACAGACAACCATGTTTCGCCACCCCACTCGGGTCACGACAGCTAACCCTTGGACCAGGTCTAGCTTTAGACCAAAAAAGTTGGGTGTCTGTGGTCGGAACTGAAATTGGGACTTCTGGTGATTGCTAAGAGCCCCGGAGCCTCGTCATCTGTTCCGCACCTACGAACTCGAGTTGCCGCAGTTCATCGACCCTGGACTGGCTGTATACTAGCCATTCTTCCCGGTAAACACACGTTGATCCGCCGGCGCCGAGGTATACGCTGCTACTGCGTCCTGCACCACCCGGTTGAAAACCCTAGGGGCGGTGGGAAGGCCGAAGGGGAGGCGCGAAAAACGGTACGCCTCTCCATTCTACACGAGAAACGAGCCATGGCGGTGATCGTTTCTCGATGAATTGGGACTTGGAGATAGGCGTCCTTGATGTCCAGTGACGTCGCCCATGTCCCTTTGATTGGGCAACGTAACACCGTGGCCAATGTCTCCATCAGAAAACGCACTGGCTTGATGACGACATTGAGCGGCTTGAGATTGAGAATCGCCGCCTATCGCCCGTCTTCTTCTATCTAGGAAGAAGGTGGACCAAATCCCCCGAAAGGGAGGGCTGATCCGACGATCGCTCTTTGGGCGGAACAGCTCTCGACTTCCGTCGAGAGAGCCTAACCGCTTTCATTCACTGGACAATCCGGGAAGAAATGGTGCCTTCCCATCGGCATGTGAACGGGGAGGGGCCTGCAGTGAAATTCGATGCGGTAACCCCGATCCATCAGTCTGCTCAGCACCCCCAACGCCCGGCTGATCCTGATCCAAACCCGAGCGAACATCTACAGGCTACTGCCCACCGGGGGATAATGCCCCGGCGGAAGCTGCCCCCCGTTCGGGAAGGGGAGACGCGCGGTCGCCAGCCCCCATCAAACCCCGTTCTTTTCGCCTTCTTGGGCCTTATCATCGAGAATACTTGGCCTGGGAGCCTGACGCTTATCCGCCTCGGATGATGGAGCCTAGCGGCCGACTCCGACTTAGACGCAGCGTAGAAGGAGCATGGTGGCGCAGACGATTTCTTTGGCTTCCTGCTCGCGTCTTCTGCTTTCCACCGGCTTGTGATAGGCTTCAGCTTCTCCTGTTGGTGACACGCTGCGCCAGCTGCTCTGCAAAACGTGTCGAACGTGTCACCAAAGAGTGTCAACCGCCAAAAGGCACCTCCTCAGGTTCCCCCTAATTTTCCCTTTTGAAGTCGCTTAAGCTCTGCGCAAGCGTTTTCGCATCTAAAAGACCCGATATAAACGCATGAAGAGCCATCGACTTTCCTCCAGCGATGGGCGGGGCCGCTTAGCCGCCCAGCTCACCGCGCCAGGAGAGACGATTTCCTTGACCAGAAGAACTCGCCGCCCCAAAGTCACCAAGATATTGGTGACACAGAGGGAAAAACTTGACAAGCGAATGAGCGCCCGCGCGGGTGCGCAACGTGGCGTCAATCTCGTTGATTCTTCTTCCAAAAAGCGAAAGCATGGATGTGCAGAAGCCCCCCCGCGGACGGCAATTTCGGAAGGCGGACGTTTGCTGTCCATCGGGGGCACCCTCAAAAGCTTCACATAGACAGCTGCCGCACACCGAAGCGTAGACCGTGATAGGCCCGCGACGAGCGCGAAGCTCCACGTTCTCTCCGGAGTGTCCAAATACGTCCCACGGGCTCATGTATGTCCTTGTGTGTGCAGTTGTAACAGAGTAACAGGACCGCGTCGGCTTGAGAATCCCCACCTGCTCTGGCTTACCCTCATCGACCGCAAGGCCAGGGGCCAGAAGGCCAGCCCCTGAGTACGGTGGGAGCAGAGGCCGGAAACAGGGTCGGATTGCCACGACGGCTCCGATACGTGTGGTCTCCGGCTCGCGGCGATGACGAAGCCCCAGCATAATCATCACCTTCCCCCCTCCGCATCCGCTGGTCCAATAGACTCGGATTCGGAAGGGTGATGAGCCACATTAGCGGGTGTCAGCAGTAAGCTGGACCAGCACCCGCTGCAACCACCTGTAGCTCCTTTGCTGCGACGGTACCACCTTGGAACAATCGGCGAACGCCTGACCACCCCCGCCCACGGCCCCCGACAGGCCCAGGTTGTGAGTTGTAAGCCGGAAATGGAGAAGAAGTGGGGACCTGTTACCCACGTGGGCCAAAGAAGTTGGCCGGAGGGTAATCAGTATACCCCCGGTTCATCCCAAAAAAAAACCCGTGAGTGTGGATCCACATACGAGGGCGGAGGTACAGCGCTGGCGAACCCCGTCGGCATCCGATGGCCAACCCATTTGGCCCACGCCGGCGCCACAGTCCCCCGACCATCGTCATGCACACTAGCCACCCCCACCCTTTTGCCAAGCCAACAACGGAGTAGGATGTCGGCGCAGGCAGAGGCTGGGCAACGCAATCCCCCGATGAATGGCCATGTGTTGACTTAATCCATCGGATTAGGATTAAGCAAGGCCCAGTCGTAACTGGTAATTCGCACGGTCGAATCGCCTGCAGCGAAGCCCCCCCGCAGCGGGGACAGGAGCAAAGGCGTGTGACCAGCGTAGTTGAAGCCCACAAAAACCCCCCAACCCCCCGCCCCGTGCGGATGAAGAGGATCATCGACACCACCACGCCACCGTGTGGTAGGAGCCGCACGACAGCGGCTGGTCAATCTGTATTTTGCTGAAGCAACTCGAGTGCACAGCGTAGCGACGCCACTAGCCCTGTCCCCGGGACAGCGTCACGGGCGGCGGACCCACACGCTACACACTACCACGCGAGGAGACCGTTGGGACGCCGTAACGGTAGTAGCCCGTCATCGATTCGTGCACCGAGACAATCGACTCCCCGTTTAACAACTAAGCCCGTCACCGTGCCCGGAGTGGCGCGGAAGACAGACATGTTGTTAGGCCCGAAACCCGGAAACGGCGGGTGATCCTCCGCTTACAGCAGCGGAATAACAACCGTCGCTTGCGGTCCAGAGTCCCCCCGCGCTGCTGATGCCACCAGGAGTACGAACACCCACGGATACTCTCCGGGTCCGACTCCAGCGCGTGTCAAAGTGCCCATCGGAAAGCCTGATACAAAGGTGCATTATATTCGCTCGGGCGCAGGATCAGTGGGCGTAACAGCGTGGTGAGGTCCCCATGACGGTAACTCGACAGCACAGGCTTCGAACGATTCGTCATCCATAACAGTATCTATGGGCCCCTTGGTGGGGGGCCCAGAATGGTATTTAAGAGACACGCCCAACGCACGACTGACTAACGCGGCAGGTGAGAGCACGCACCAAAGACAGTGATACCAATTTAATAAATAAGCTAATTCATTAGTATTTTATTTACATAAAAGCGTTTAAATCCCTCCCAACGCAACTCTTTATCAACGGCCGGACCTCATTGACACAAAGCTTAATGAACGTAAAGGAACCGATTAGTATACCCTATTGTGCACCGGCCATTGTGTGAGAAAGTATCGTGCATAATTATAATGTAAACAACACGTGCGCCATTTTGGGAAACGAGAACGAAAGGCTGCCGTCCATTTCCAAATTACAATTTCTCACAACATTGTAAACTCACAAATATACACGTTAATATATATAAATATATACGTATATAACACATAGAAGATGAGTGGGAAATAGGCCTATCGATAGGACCGTGGCGCAGTTGCCACGCCCTAACGCTAGTCAGTCTATGGGTGTGAATTAAGCGGGTTTGTGTGTTGACAAACCCGACCGCAACGTCAAGGTAACAAAAGTCCTTAAATAAACACTACTTCGCAACGAAAAATGACAAAACTACGGTCCCAGGGACGTAATAATGACATTTAACAGATTATCACAGGTTCAGGGCCACCAGGTAGCTAAATCTGACCAAAATTCGACAAAATCAGGAGCTAAATTCATTAACTACCGCTCTGTCGAACCCAATACGAACTATGAAGAGGATTGTGGTTTATGACGCACTTTGGGAGTTGTCGTCATAAGGGTTAATCGAAACGAATATATTTATGTGGGATATATTTTCTCATGGGAGGTTCTGCATCTGCTAAAACCATTCAATTTGTTACATCAACACGTATTAAAGGTACATATTCCTGTATGAGTCATACAGAGCTTCACCCCATCTTTTCACCGGGAGGAACGTTTTGGCAGTCGCAATTTTCGAGAGAGGAGGCAAAAAAAGAAAAGAATGGCCCGATTACCTGTTTATTTTGTCATGCACACACTAGATAATCTGGCCTTCTGCATCAGTTTTAACAAAGAGTACTCAAGAACTTTTGTTTTCCTTCATTCAAGCATGGGCATCCTCAAAGGTCCAGTAGGGACCCTCTGCAAACCGAAGTAAGAAGACCAAGTATTCCCCAGAGATTAATCCTTTAAGTTGATTTAAGAGACCTGCTACTTGGCCTATGATTTGGCGACCGTGGAAACACTCTGACGGTGCCGCCTATAGCCCCCGATGTTGCCGCGCCGTGTGAGTGCAGGTCCGTCGCATACATTTTTGGTCTGGGGGTGTGTAAACTGAAGAAATGTTAATGCTGCAGTAAAGTCCTTGGAAGCGTAGTGAGCGAATAAAACATACAACTAAACAGCGCACGGTTCAGGCCCACTTAAGGGCCTTTAGGTAATTTTCTTACAGAACCATATTTTTTTGATCGTTTGAAACTGCACACCCCGCAAGTGCCTGACAAACACCGGGCGCAAACCCGAAAGCCCTGAACTGTGGGTACAGGGGCCCGCTTTAGGTTCCAGGGGCGGAGCCCCGGGAAGGTCTTGGATTTAAGCTATTCAAGAAAACCTCAAAGGACCACTGTTTGAGGGTTAAATAGCAACCATTTCAAAGTAAAGACCCGGTAAAAGCCTGGGTTTCATAACTATTCTCACTGAGACGTGCATAGTTATGTATAATCTTGTACTCCAAAGCGATTGCATATAGGCGAGGGCCAATGTCGTTATGGTTGGTGCCGAGCGGAGCCCCTTCTGGGGGTCCAGGGCGAAGCCCCCGTAAGCTCTTGGATTTAAGCAATTCAGAACCTTCAATATTACCACTTTGAGGGTAAAATGGTAACCAATCAAAGAAAAGACTGGTTTCTAAATTTGCTTACTGAGATGGGCAGTATAAGCTTGTACTGCCGAGGGGAACTAATACCGTATAGCACCAATGTCTTTAAACGGATGCTGGGCGTTACCGCAGCCCCTTCCGTAGTCCAGGGTGGAGCCCCGAAGCTCGGGATTTAGCTATTAAGAAGGTATTTTTTGAAGTGTTAATTATAGTAATTAAATTCAAATGACAGCCAAGACCTATAAGTTTTATTGGGCTGGTGGCTAGTACATCGATCCCCTACCATTTTTCTTGACCACTTCAGCTCCCCGACTGAAAATTCCCCTATACTGGTAGAAGATACCAACTTGGGGCAATGGCCCTGCTCCCCTCATGTTTTCTCAAATTTTTTACACAATTTTGAGCACAAGACTGTTTGCACATTAACAATTGCATGCATTACCGTTGGTTAGGCTTGGAACAGAACTATTGCTTTGAGGGAAGCCAATATTTTGTGATATTTGGATTGATGTAAGTCTGGATTTCAATCTCATTCGTTCTGATGTCATTCTCCTTTGTTTTTCATCATTCTTAGCTTCCCCCTTTCTCTCTCTCATTTCTTTTCTCTTCTCTTTTCCCTCTTCCCTCTTTCTTTTCTCTTTCTCTTTTCCTTCTCTCTCTCTTCTCTTCCCTTTTTTCTTGCCTTCTCTTTGAGGATCGCTAGGGGGTTGTTCCATCCACCACCCCCACCACATGCGGCCCCCCCCATGGCGCGGGCCTGTGTGAGTGTTACGGTCCATGGGTTTGCTTAATTGTGAGTGGTTAATTTCGTAAGTGCGCAGGTGAGGCGACTCGCTTATTGGCTTCGGTTCATGTTTTCGACAAGCATGTTTACAAGAAAATAAGGAAGTGAATGCAAGACTCTACCTGAGATGTTTGCATCAGATACGGGGGTGCAGAACTGTCCGTGGTGGGGACGTGGCTCACGGATAGGCGCCAACCACAACGCCGCCTGAGTTACGTTTCCGCATTCAATAAAGAGTTTAAAAAAGAAAGGAGTGTCTAAACAGCAGGAATCTCATTCCCCGGCTTTCTGTCCCGAAGTGTATGAAAAATGTACGGACTAATACGTAGCAGGCACTGAGGAAACTGAAACGATTGGAAATAATGTTCCGACTAACGGGACCCCTCCCCCTATACTCCAAAAAAAAGAACAACATCCCCTTCCCCAAAAGAAACTCATATCCCTCCAAATAAAGAAGTAACACCCTACCAACATCCCAAAGAAGAAATAATACATTCCATTTCCGAAAATAAAGAATAGTCCCCCCCCCACCAAAAAAGTGAAAAAAAACAACACCCCTCCCCCCAAGAAAACTCCTATCCCCCCACAAAGAAATAACACCCATCCCCTACCCTCCAAAAAAGAAGAATAGGCCAACATTTCCCCCATTTCCGAAGAAAATGAACAGACTATCCCTTAAAAAGTAACATCTTCTGCATTTTAGTGCACAATTTTGTGCAATGACACAACAATTGAGTTTGGTAAACTTATGGGATGAAGACTATGCAAGGCATCAATCATAATGATCAACCTTTGTGTGAAACAAAGACGTCAGTTTTCATGTTACTTTTTCTGATACTTAGTTTTTGAAGTAGTAAATCACATGATGGACCAACACGCTTCAGTTACCATACTGTCCCTTTTCAATGCGAACTTTCTTATCTATTGCAAAGGCCAATCAGCTATTGTGTTAGTAATACCTGTCAACGTGGCTGTACAAAAGTTGTTGGCCTGTTTTACCACACATGAAATTTAGTCTGCTTATGAAATAGTTTCCCGCTATCAGTGTTAATATACATACAACATGTAATTCTGTACCACAATGGTATTCTAACATGGGAAGTATTATTTTGGATATAAATTGCTATAGAAGTCATTCAACAGTTTAATTTGTCAAGCAAATTTTGCAATCTGACCCACCACTCAAAAAACTGTACATACGTACCTTAGTTTAGACTAGTCTCATTTAGTGCAGCAGGGAATGTCACGATCACTAGTGGTGCAAGTAGGGTATTATATCCCTGACCATGCCATGCCTGGACATATGGACTCCCTTGTAGTCAACAGCAGTAATCATTAACAGCCTGATGAAGTGTAAACAAGAATGGGCTGTATACACCAGAACCATAAGACTGAGTACCACTGCATGAGTGTTTGGTCATTCAGGATTATCTAAAAATATTGGCGAGGAAACTTTCCTCCAACTACATCAAACAAATAAAGGCTGTAAATCATGACTGACTGCACCACCATATTGATTGCCACATGCTGTGATGAGATGCGGAACCTGGATGGTGTCGAGTCTCCTCTATCTGCCTATCAATCGTTATTGCGACTCCATCTAAATCCTGATTAATGGGACTTAGCGATGTGGTAATTAGTTTCGGTCTTCGAACAGTTTGGTCTTGCAAGGGCATGCCGTCATAAACATTCACCTGCTATAATGTCTGAGAGTTAATTTACCGGCACTTATGTTGACTGCATGCTTGCAGTTTTTCATAAAGCCATATTGAATTCTCCTCTGCTGTCAGGTACATGTTTCACGAGATTATCATGGAATTTTTAATTGCATCCTCACTGCACATGCTCCTCATTCAATGCCCAAAAAGTACTAGAGGTGACTCAATAGGTCGAATTACTATAATATCTGTGGTCTATACCTGTAGGCCTATTGCACGGAAGTTTACAAAAACACGCATTTTTACATATCAATCCCATGTTTTGCGAAGTGCACACTAGTAAACGTCATGTCAGTAGAGCTATTTATAGAGGGATAGGCCTAAGAAAGTATTCAAGAGTTTTATAACCATGCTAAAAAATAAATTCCTTCAGTATAGTAAAATTGGAGTGTACAAGTCTGGGTTTTTATGGACATCATAGGATCCTTGTTGATCACATAACCTCATTGAGTAGTAGTTAATAGTGTCTGTCCCGTGCGATAAGCATACTTTTAGGTAGAAAATTTCCCCAAACTGTTGCATGCCTTGTGGGATGTGACTTCCATACATAATGTGACCCATCAGGGTGATTAGTAGGGTGCATTGGCCTACAGATGTCAGCCATAATTTTAAGGCTTTGTACTATCACATCTGTGTCTGACACTATGTTGACAGACTTTGGTACCAGCCATTGTAGCAGCGCAAGGCCCCACTAATTTGGACACAGTTAATCCTAGGCACTAATCTGTCAACTGTGCAATTGTAATCCCATAATTACATGCTTGTTCATGGGGGCATTAGATTGTTGAATTACTTTTCTACATGGTAAGTCCACGGTGTTAAGTGTAAAAAGTATTAATGTTAGGTTGGCTGTCAACTTTTTTTCATAAACTATAACATCTAAATAAACCTAAGGTAGGAGTTTAATGTTCAAAGCAACAACGAATATGCATAACTGTAAAAGCAACTTCACCAGAACCATACATGGAGTTTTACATCTTGTTGTCTTCAGTAGGCCAGTTACACAGACCCATATTACTGTAAGTCATTTTATTTTATTTATTGTATTATTTATTTGTGCTTTTTCCACAGGGTAACAACATTCATTGTTTACACTGCTTTCAAGTTGGCCCCTGATTTACATGAGAATTAAAATGTACATTACATCATCTACAAGTTTGACAATATTAAAGGAGGATGGCCCATTTAAGTCATATGACAATTTTCATCTTGTAGGGCTTCACTCACCCTCAAAACTTCCATCTACAAAGTTTCGCGCCGATATTCAAGCCGTTTGATGTAAAACTAAACGTGATTTTGTAAGCCCCATAGAGTAACTGTGTACAATTATAATAATTGTCTACCAAAAAGGGGCCAGTTTCCACTCCCATACCTTCCAAACTCAAACACTCCTTTATCCCTAAGATTTCACATGAGGGTAAATGAGAAAAATAGTAAGCCTTCTGTTATTACCACAATTTGGGCCATCTTCCGGTAAAATCGAACTTCTGGGGACAGCTATTAGCATCGCGGGCCATGGGACTTTAAAGGAATTAAAATATGGCATATTAGAGTGAACAGTAAAATTAATTTTATTGATTTTTTAGTTTTTTTCTTTTTTTACTTTTTCATATTTTCCAAAAATTTACATGCACATTGTAGGAGGTTATTCCACGATATATAGTCTCTTGTACAGAAGGTGTGTGTTCACCTGCATAGAGTTTGAATGAGATGACCAGTGTATTGCAAATGTAATTTTAGTGAAAAAGAAATGATTGGAAGCAGCATTTTTACTAAGTAGTTTTTGGGCAAATGCTTCAGCCCAGGTGATTTACTATTAGACATTTTAAATAATTTCACATTGTATACATAATCAACAAAACAGAATTTCATTTTTTCCTCTGGATGTAAAACAAACATGTTCCTAATTTCTGTCAAGTTTTTCTGCATTCATTGTATGTTTGAAATTGGTTTTACATTCCCTGTAGGCAAATACCCATTCCCCTGCTTGCAAGTCATCTTTAATGCTTGGAAAGGGCGGGTTGGGCAGCGCACCCCCCCCCGAGAATTTATGGGGTGGGGGGCTCAAAACCCTTGAGCCCCCAAAATCTAACACTTTTTTAAAACAACACCATGCAATTCCAAAAGCTCAAATCTTTCCAAAGCTCTTTCCAAAGCTCCCCCTCCCATACCCTCTCCCCTGGTGCTCCACACGGCCTCCATTGCCCTTCAAGCTCCCCTCCCCAATTCCTGAAAATTTTCCCTAACCTAGATTGCTATGGTAATTTTAACTAAGAATGACGTTTTTTTAAAAGGGTGAATTTTATGCAAATGTTAGGATCCTAATATTTTGGATGTCATGAAATAGTGAAAAATGTCGGTTTAGATCATTTAATTGTCCCACAGACGGTATTTTATTTGCAATTGAAGGTAACAAGAAGTCGCTAACAATCATTAAACAATGAGTTATCCTAATTTTTAGGAAAAAGAAGGACTGGGTTTTGTGAACCCAATCCTCCATCAATTACCCACCCTCAAAGTTGACCACAGCAGAAGGCGAAACAGAAGGTTAAATCAGGTCGTACGCAGGAATTTTTTTTAACGGGGTGGTGGGCGTCCTTTGATAAAAGTGGACCTTTTTTGGAAAAAAGGACCCTAACCCCCCTAAAATGGTCCCTTTTGGACGTTTTTGAACATCTCATCACCAAAGTGGGACTTTTTCGTCATATTTTTCCTCTAAATTTTGGACCTTTTTAATCAAAAAAAATAATCGGCAAAAAGTGGACCTTTTTGGGGGGGTTCGACCGCCACCCCCCCCCCCTGCATCCTGGCCAATGGGTGGAAATTTGTAATAACTTTCCATAAATTTCAGATTGGCAACAATTTTCCTGCATGCCTCTGTCCTTGCATAGAGGCCTTGATATCAACTCAATATAACTTAAAAACTCATACTCTCATTACCAATACAAATAGCTACGATAACCATCTTAATGCCATGAACTCTTGATATGTGATCATCCTTCGCCCTTTCTACCAATGCAACACATCGCAGGCCCATCAATTTAATCATAAGTTTTTATGGGGCTAATTACAGATGCACACTGCAATTCCTCCCCATCTACACATGGCCAATTTTTGGCGGCTGCAACAGTCTTGAACATGGTGTGCTGGGAGTATGGTTTTGGGGATGCTCTTGTCATACTGCTAGGTCGATTTTTCAATTCAAAGACCTTTTTTCCTGTGTAAGTTAAGAATTTCTAGCCATTTCAGTGTCCGGCTTGTACTATGGTCATATTGTTTACTATTATTATTGATTAAATGTTATATATAGAGTCAGAAAAAGTAGGTACAGGAAGAATTTGTTGAAAATTATTCAAAAGAATGTGTTCGAGATTGGTTGTTTCTATAGAATTTCTATAATTTTAATATTCCCACTTTCCATAATAATTCAATGTGTTTGATCTTTTATTCCCAATACAGGACAACCTTTATTATAAGTGTTAAATAAATGAGAACAAAGAAGATTTGGTGGCATTCAATCACAATTTAACATGTTTAAAGTTGATATAATACAATTACCATAGATTCCACTTTTCAAAGATTTGACTGAACGAGAGCCTATATTTATCACCATTTCAGTATCCTACTCGACACTATCACTTCAATGTACCTTAATTCGCATAAGGGAAAACTTTTTATATAATATCCTAATTAAAGTTATGTGTCAGGCCGAAATCCATTTCTACTATACATTTTACTGTGCAAGTGCTAAAATTTACTAACAATTAGTCATGATGAATTATAGTCCTTCAAATAAACTTCAAAATATTATGCTAAATATATAGCCAGTGAAAATAGATACAGAAACATTTTGACTAGTTAATTGAGATTTATACTTCATTAAACACCTATTATTTCATAAGTCTCTAATTTAAATCATGTTTTTCCAGTTTTCAGAAATTAATATCCTTCCTTAACCAATGCAAAAAAGAACAATGTTTAACTTTTAATACCAACGATGTCAAACTTATTACGAAACCACTTGCCGCTATATATCCAACTCAGTGATAGTATTTTACCATTTTTACCACCACACATTTAATTTCACTGCTATAGCTTCAAGTTCTAGTTTGCTTTTATTTTAATTTTTTGTCATGGTTGTAGTTCTTGGTCTCAAACCTTCCAAAGAATTTCATTTCTTCATATAAATCAAAAAACTTCTGTGGCAATTTTTTGAGTTATTTGGTCCATTTTACATCATGTAGTATGTTTTATTAAACCCAAGACAAAGAGCATGCAAATGAACTTGCATCCGGCATGGCCCATATTCTTCACCCTTGATCAAGGAATGTTGACGAGCCACCTGAAATCTGATTGTTAAAGAAAGGTCACCTGACTCTCTACTGGGTGGTATTGCAAGGCCCGTCCTTGAATAGAATGCTCTAAAATTTGACGGTAGGCAAGGGTGTGGGATTTCAATTGCACAACCATCTACACGGATCAATCTGTTGCCAGGTTCTCAGGGGAGGTCTGTTGCAAGCTTGTTGCAACTTGAATTTGCACCGTGTAGATGGGCTTAATAGCCAAGTGGTATGGAAATCAAAGCTGCTGTCTCTGCAATCCTGCCTCAGTCCATCATCCCATCTAGCCTTCATCAAGAACATTCAATAGACCACCGTGGTGCAATTAGCCTAATTATTTTGCTTTCATGTGTGAACAACATTTGGCAGTATCAAGGCAGGCCATGGTCATGCACAAAAGTTACACTACAATACTCATCCCTGGTTCTACCCATAGTGCATGGTTTTGGGGTATAATAATTATAAATAATCGGTTCTGTTTTTGAATATTAGAGTGTACGGTGGCGCAATGGCTACAGAGCGCAATAGCTCGTAGCCATTGCGCGTATGTTCAAGGGTATTATGTTTGATAGAGATTACTCAGGGGAAGGTTCTGGCGTTTTGAGTTATGCACAGGTAATTTACCAGAAGATGATTGATGTGAACTTCATATGTTTTTTCTTACTTTTCATGATTTACTAATGAATCTTTTGCACAAAGGTGTAAGAGATGATTTTTTTATGTCACTGTGACCCAGAGACTGCGATAGTAAATGCTGTTAGCAGTTTCACACAGTTTATCCGTTGGGATCCCCAATTCCCAAAATCGAGCAGATCGTGTCCTACCCTCCCTGTACATAACCACATGTTAGTCCTCACTCCTTGATCGATTACGCTGTGACAACAGAGATACCTAATGCTTGCTGCTTTGCCTTATTGTAGTTCTAACCCGTTAACGAGATGAATATTTGGTGTCCCGTGCAGGTACCGGTCAAGTGTCGGATCCGATATCAGTGTGCTCTTCGGGGGCGACCGTATATCATAAATCCCGACTATGTTGAAATCAAGGTCTGTACATGCATGACCCTCTGCCCAACGTGCTTTATTTTGTTTTCCAAACGACACCGTATATTATGTCCTAAACAGTAACCAAAATGACCTTTCCCTACAGAGTCAAAAACCGACGGACGAGTGACGATAAGCGGTTGTTTTTCCACTGTTGGATACGTACGTCATTGTTTACCTGAATGGGTCCCTGAGCAAATAATACAACAATCAATGCCGTGACGTCATAAAATCTTTATTTTTCCAAAAATTGGCTGTTTTCCCACTAATACACAATTCCTGTTTCTTAGCTTCAACATCTGATAGATTGTTTCTTTTTAATAATTAATAGTCCATTGTCCCCGCATGAATGTTAAAGATGGGTCCCCATAAGTCTAACACACTGAAATCATAGTCAGCCGGCTTAATACCTTTACCGTGGACTGTATGATGAGCAGACGGATCCCCCGTGTTAGTTGTAGCAGCCTTACAGCCACTGGCACGCGGCTGCGGGGGTTCTGCGTCAAGAAAGATTCAGTCGCCTTCCATAATGCATTGTCTTCCATGTGGATTTTGTACAGACCTATGTGAATCTTTAGAGATTAAACATGGCTAAAATGATAGTACTGATCACAAACTTGCATTTTAAGAATGTTTCATCTCTAACGATTCATCACCTGACTACCTGTCAAAACTTCCATTGAAGCATGCTGTGTGGGCACTTACTGATATCTTCTCTTGTTCTACCTCAACAACAGTATGACCAAGGCGTTGGTGACCAGCAAGCGCGGCAGCTCAGTTTGATACAAGGCCTACAAGTTAACCGACAAATGTGCCCTAGTTCTATACAAATCACGACATCTAACAGTTTAGTTTAAGAGACATGAGGATTTCCATGAAAGAAGCCCCCCCAATTTTTTTTGTCGAACCCCAGTTTTTGCATTTTTGGAATGCTTACCAATGTATTAATCACCCCGAAGTGAAATTAGCCAATTACGCGTCTTTCGTGTAGAAATATATTTAGTACTTTCTGGCTTTCACACGACAGAAAGTCAAGCACGGTTTTTCTAATGGGGACGATTGCATAGCAGCAAGTTCCAAAACAAGTTTTGCGGTTTTCTTTTGTACTTTGTTTGTTCAACTAAACTTCGAAACGTTCTCGGTAGGTGGTCTACGACCGCTCCAGTGAAAATTAGAGATTTGTATCCTCAAAAATCTCCTCCTGTCACTTTACCCTACATGATGGAGGATAAATGACAATTTTTTTAGATTTGTTCAGGACTTCAGACTGTCAAGAAGGGTGTGTTTTATTGCCGAGGGACTCAACCCAAATGATCATACGACAGGGACGTCTCGCAAACATGGGTCTCATTTTCAGCCTTCTAGTATATAATTGAACCCTTTTTACATAGACCAATTAGGTACAATAAATAGGTTTTTCAAAACTTTCTCAAATTTTAAATAGTCATTGAAAGCCCTATTTTCAATTTTCCTATAAGGTCAGGTCAAAGGTTTATAACAATAGCAATTTGTGCTAATGGCCCAAAATCTGTATATCCATTATAGCTATAATGGTCCCATTAATATGGCAAATTGGTATAGATAGTCCAATGCAGTGCAGACTTTTTGTTTAGTTTTTGGGGAGGGCAAGGTGTAAGTCAAATTGGGGGGGGGGGTGCACAAGGTGAAATTTTGGGAGGGGCAAAACATCAAAATTTGTAGATTTTTAACCAATTTTGGCCCAAAATTGCGGACTTTGCCAAAATGAGATCTTTGGCCTAAATCGCTGATTTTTGCCACAAAATTCACCATTTTTCTTCTTCTGCCGGGGAACTGGGGGGGGTGGGGGGATTTTTTTTTTTTTTTTTTTTTAATTTCCCCCTTCCCCCCTCTGGGTACGGCACTCTGCTCCAGATTCTCAGAGGCACATCCCACAAACCAAACTTGAGACCAAACCCTCTGGGTTAAATACGGACTCAATAAAGCATGTTCAAAGGTTTCATTTCCAAAGTCATGTCCCGATCTAAACATTTTCCTTTTCTTGCAACTATGATTTTAATAATTACATACTAGCAATTTGGTTACCTGATCACATCTTCTTGGCAGCAAGATGACTCCTAAACTCTGTGGCACATATCAGGGTCTAAAATGAAACATACCATTTAAAAAAGGATTTGTTGGTGATGTTCGGCACAAAGGATATATTCATTTCTCTCAATTTGTTTGAAAAATGATACAACAACAGCATGCAAACTATTTATGATCTACCATTTAAATTTTGACCACCATCGCGCGTACTGATTGCCGAACACAAAAACAAAACTAGCAAACACAAAGGTCCCCCTCTGCCCCTAGGTGAGGTCATTCATGCAGGCCCATTAGATCAAGGCTGGCAATTGCAGGGAAGAGGCACTTTATGTTGGGTAGCCCCCCCCCCCCTTTACCTTAGCACTAACCAGATTTTCGCACGGTCGGGGAGACCGTGCTTTGGCTAGGGGTGGTAACCCGGAATAAGTATCTTTTCATGAATTTTTTCCTAGGAATTGCATTGACGAACGAAAATACAGGGGTGCCCTTTTCTAGAGTTAGATTTAGAACTGTGTAATTAGTTTTTAGACGAAAAAAGATTTGTATTATAGATCCGTATAGGTAAAGATAAGTCGCGAATGTGCATTTTAGCACATGAGGGCTAAGGGCGATTAGCCCTCAGTTTTTTCACAAAATAGCCCGGTGAGAATTTGGCCTAATGGTAAAATACTTCGAGGCTACTTTTGGAGAATTTGCTCAATAGCCCATAGGCCCAAAGTATTTTGTCCCTTGGGTTCCCATATGTCCACCCCCCCACCCCCTCTTTCCACCAAGATTTCCATCATCACACGTGCCCTTATGGAACTCATAACGGCATGCAATATGTTAAAGGTTAACATTTGGGGGCCCACGCACATACACCCGCACACACAGCTAGCACACACACCACACAACACCACACAGATACTCCGACATAAGACCACATAATCCCTGACTATGTCCTTCAACAATTCCTTGGCAGACGACAACAATCCCGGGGAGGTGGGTACCTGGTATCTGGTCGGGTAACCACCCACGTTACAAAAAACGCGAGATCCTTGTCAGGTCTCAATATCTTGCAGTATAGGCCTGGTACAATTCAACTTATGTCTCTGTCAGTCTCACATAAGGGTATCAAATTGTAACTTTCAGTTTAGTATAAAATCAGCATGATCTGTATTTATTTCATATCATGCTCAAACAGAATAAAAGTCCATAAAAACTCAATGGAGTGTAAAATCTAGTTCGTCAATGCAACCCTAAATATACAAGCAAATCAACTCATTCTTTAATCATAATTGACGTTTTCGTTATGGACCGCTCTTTTTAGTAGTCATCACGTAGAAAGTTCTTTTACTAGTAAAATCCTAAGTGAAAATTCCAATGTCAATATGATAATATTAAGCTTGCATGTGCTTCCAAGTTTTATATAAAATTGGATCGATTTAAAGCCCAAAATATTGTCGATCTTTATTGCATCAAGCAGACCATTAATATTGGGTGTCAATCATCCAATTTTAATCAAATTAATCACTGTTTTGGTTCCGAATTTTCCACACTTGGACTCCTCAATATTGGAATTGAAAAAAAAATCTCACCGAGATATTCTGGAGGTTTTCAATCTAGCCAGCGTTTTGTTTTCACGAGCATCTATTTTAAAACCCCCTCCCCCCCTTATGCCATATGGATACCCAAGACAAAACTCTTAGTCCTGAGAACGACTAATAATAAACTTCGGCACTTGAGCCAATTGAACATCGGGCTGATTTTCCAACAGCAGCCTGCAAAGGTCCTCTAAACTAAAGTCATTCGCACATCGCTACCCCAATTGGCCTTCTCGGTCGGCATCCCCGTGAAATAGGCCTATACGGTAAACTTTGGAAGTGATTTGAGGGAGTGTCAAATGAATAAACACTGATTTAAAGTCCTAATGATTATTCCAACAAAATAGTCCGAATAGTAAGGACCTAAATGAATTTTGAACCAGTTTTAAACATATTCCTTCCAGGTATTAACATTTTTATTTACTAGTGATCGGTCCTTTTGTAGTTTTGTTACTAGGCCTACGTTGTGACATCGCACGCCTGGTCCTATTTGAGTTGACATGCATCGCAGTCTCGGAGGAGAATCAGGGCACGTAGAAACCAACCCGTCCTCGCCGTGTTTTTTCACGCGGTTTTCACGGTAACGCCATGTAAATTGGGTAATTTGTAAATTCACTCCGGCAAAGTTTGCTCAAGTGATGTACTCAAGATCTGACTGCTAGTACAAGTGAGCGAGTTGATGAGGTGGAGAACGGAACAAATAACATCATCAAGGGGAAGGGAACTCCCGAGAACAATACAAATAGCAGAAGACAGCCGGCATAGATGTTTCAACTTCAACCAATTTTTTCGGCTCACTGCAACTCACGAATATACTAAGAAAGTAAAAAGCTCTTACCTTGAGTTCAAACACCCGGTATTAAATGTCCAAACGATAAGAAGGTAAATCATCTAGCAAAATATTTCCAGTTGGAGAATGAGTTCATAATGATAAGGCAATCTCAAAAAGTAAGTGATGCGAGCTGCAAGTTTGGTGCACCTCTTCTATAAGTTGGCATCAGTGACTCCGCCGACTGTGTTTATCTCAACTCTATGCAACGCATGTTTACCGTAACACGTGTATGCACTCTCTAATCGGTGGAGATAGACCCAAGCTCTTACCCCTTTTTTTTTTTTTTGTTCAAACCACCCCTCTGTAAACGATTTAGCGAGTGTGCGTTGCATTGAGCATGGAGTTTGATCAGTCGGTGACACTGCCGTACAACTCCCATAGACGATTCGCAGGCATAGTAAAGCAGTGAGATGAATCTTTATAGACAAGCCAAAACCATGTTTAATCGCGCCGGTGTGAAAAATTAATCTAATACCACCTTAACTGAGAGGTGTAAATGCTATGTAGCTTTAATCGTATATCATTACATAAAACGTAATAAATCCCAACCCTAACTTTTGATGGCCTTCTTTAATGCATTTAGAAAAAAATCATTTCAACTGTTAAAAAATAAAATTTGTAGTCTTTACTTTTCAAGATTACTATATTGCCCATAGTAAATAGCGCCACCATGTACGATCAGTAACCTATTCATTTATGCCATATGACGTATTCGGGATGCGTACGGAACAACGCCACGTAAGACCGGCGATCCATAATAACGATTTCCATGCAAACAGGTCCTTGAACATGTGTGCTGGGAGTATGGTTTTGGGGTATCGTCTTGTCTACTGCTGGTCGATTTTTTCAAATTCAAAGACTTTTTCTGTGTAAGTTTAAGAATGTACTAGCCATTTCAGTGTCCTGGCTATATTACTATGGTCAATTGTTTTACTATTATTATTGATATAAATGTTAGATTAGAGTCAAAAAAGTAGTACAGGAATAAGTTGTTGAAAATTATTTCAAAAGAATTTGTTAAGAGATTGGTTTGTTTTTAATAGACCATGTTCTATAATTTTAATATTCAGCCCTGTCCTACCTATTTCAATGTGTTATCTTTTTAATTCAATAAGGACAACCTTTATTATAAGTGTTAAATACAATAGAGAAAAAGAAAGATGTGGTGCAATCAATCACATAAGTTTAACATGTTTAAAGTTGATATGAAAATACAATTAACCATAATCCACTTTTCAAATATTTGACTGAACGAGAGCTATATTTAATAACCATTTCAGTATCACTATCACTTAAATGTACACTTATTCTCCTCAATGAAAACTTTTTATATAATAGGCGAATTAAAGTTATGGTAGGCCTAGATCCATTCTACTATACATTTTACTGTGCAAGTGCTAAATTTACTAACAATTAGTCCATGATTATAAGT
Organism: Ophioderma brevispina; assembly: GCA_023653785.1. Taxonomy (NCBI): domain Eukaryota; kingdom Metazoa; phylum Echinodermata; class Ophiuroidea; order Amphilepidida; family Ophiodermatidae; genus Ophioderma; species Ophioderma brevispina. The sequence goes on along the minus strand of JAMKCH010037256.1, from coordinate 811 downwards.
CCTTTCAAATAAAACTTCAAAAATATTAATGCTAATATAAGCCATGGAAAAAGATACAGAAACATTTTAACTAGTATAAATTGAGAATTATACTTCCAGTAAACAACATATTCTTATAATAATTTCCTTAATTTAAAATCATGTTTTCAGGAAAATTAGATCCTTCTTAAACATGCCAAAAAGACATGTTTAACTTTTACCAAAGATTTCAACTTAATACAGAAACACTTGCCCTATATATCCCAACTCATGATATGATTTCCATATTTTACTAACTCACCACACAACATTTCAATTTCACTAGCTATAGCTTCAAGTTCTAGTTTGCTTTTATTTTATTATTTTTGTCATGTTAGTTTCTTGTCTCAAACATTCCAAAGACTTTCATTTTCATTCATATAAATCAAAAACTTCTGTGGCAAGTTGAGTTTATTATTTGGTCCATTTTACATCATGGAGTATGTTTATTAACCCAAGACAAAGAGAATGAAAAATGACTTGCATCCCTGCATGGCCCATATTTCTTCACCCTGATCAAGGAAAAATGGTGATGAGCCCCCGAATCTGATGGTTAAAGAAAGGTCACTAGACTCTCTACTGGGTGGTATTGCAAGGCCCTCCTTGAAAATAGAACATTCTTAAAAATTTGCACAGTAGCACAGGGGTGTGGATTTCATTGCAACAACCCATTATACACCGAGCAAATCTGTTGCAAGGTGCTCAGGGAGGTCTGTTGCAAGCTTAAGCTTGTTGCAAGGGAATTTGCACCGTGTAGATTTGGTCTTTAAATGCAAGGTCAAGTGGTAGGAAA
>JAMKCH010037255.1:0-14761 GCA_023653785.1 Ophioderma brevispina | reverse complement strand
TGGTATCCCGGTAACCAGTACTACCTGTCCCAGGGGCCGAGTTTTGTCAGCTGCTAAACAGTCACCCCCATCGATTTTTCTTAGTGAAATCTGATGAGGAGGGGAGTTGGTTACCCTGGTAGAATGAAAAAGAAGATCTACCTACAAGGATGGCGCTCTGGAGAGCTTGGCGGCCGATCTGCACATGCTGCCTTGTATGTTGCCCAAAGGCTGGCCCACCGCCGAAAACTGTGATTGGCGTCAGGAAGGGCACCGGTCAATTATCTTTTGCTCCAATAAATCCTCACACAGCAGATTGCTGAGTGTTAGGTGTATTCCCCTCCCCGAACCACCTCCGTGACGGGGACAAAACCGGAAAAAATATTTAAAACTTTGGGTTTAAGGTAAGTAAGTATTAAGTGTAATGCGGATTTAACACAGTTTAATGATGAGTGCACCAGATAGTAATTTAATGGCTGAATCACGTACATTAACAAACGGACAACCTCAGAATTTGGAAAAGGGATAGGCTATTAAATAAAGGCATAGTTTGTATCGGAACATAAGTCTTGCATAATATTTAATGTTAAAAATGCGCAAAGGCTTTAATATCTGGGAATATGCAACTACCAGGTACGAATTCGAAACTTTACCAGTAGACTTAGCCAAATTGTTAATGTAAACACCCAAAAAAGGTAACTCCCCAAACCTGAAATTTGTCTGTCAAGTAAGTTCAATACGACTGCTTTTTGTTTGAAGTTATCCAACTTGACCGACCCCACCCCCCGGATTTAAAATTTCCATTACACCCAATAGAGGAGAATTTAGTCATGCAGAGAAGAAAGTGGACTGCATTGACTTCCCATTGGAACAGTAGAATTTTCCTAGGGCTATACCGCTTTAACTAAAAGTTGGAACCTAACGCAAATATATACTTATGTTTCTATCCTTATAAAAGACGCAAACGTTTAGTGTAATTAAAACACAATTGACTCGAGTTTTCAAATTTTCCCCTGTCCTAACATTTCTCTCCCTTGAAGAAGGAGAGATAGCAGTGTGAAAATTTGAACCCCGTCAATTTCTGACAGTCTGGACCCTATTGATCCAAAACAAGAAAGTAATCAATTTTAGCACACATTAATCCTACGGGAACTTGTTTCATTGACATACCAAACCAAACTATTATGAGAGTCAAACATAACCTTGCGTTGAGCACCATGCACATGTGGAGACACCGCTGGTGGGCCACCCCTCCTGTCGCCCAGCGTGCAGCGGCTAGCATGAATTGCTGGACACGGTCATCACTGGCACTTGAATGATCAAGCGCGTCTCGGATGCCATGCGTTCGAGGTTAACTTGCCCAAAAGGGGTCGTCGCCCCCTTTAACTACACTGAGACATCAGGATCCATCTGACATCCCAAAATTAATGGACGGAAAGGGACATTTGGATCTCGGCTGCGGCCGCTAGATGAAAATAAATAGAATTGCAAACGCGAATAAAACATATAAGACACATTCTTACCCCCTGCATTGCAACTGATAATGATCTCTTAATTTTGTCGAATCATTGGAGATCAGGTTGTCGACATAGGACAGGCTTAAAAGGCCGCACAGAGTTCGGTATTCATGCCACCAAATTTATAACACCTGTACACTCGCAGGGTTCTGCATACGGTAAAACCCAACGCCATTATGTTGTGGTCTTGTTTCTCTGCCGACTTACAAATTATGAGCTCGAACTTGAATATGGACGTACTGGAAGGGAGAAAATTAGATACTCGTACTGTTCTGAGAATCTACTAAGTGTCAGGAGGAGATTTTTTTTAGGATAGGAATTTCTCTCAAATCCACATTCAAATTATCGTTTACTTTACGGGGGGAATGAAAAAAAAAACGGTCTGATTTTTTTTTTCTGCCAGACGAATCTGTATTCGTTAGTATTAAGAAATTTCTGCCAGCAAAATTTCCAGACACAAAATTATTTATGCTTTAGGGGATAAATCCATATTTTTAAAGGAAATATATGGAATATTTCAATTTTACGGACATTTTAACAGTGTAGATAAGAAATTGATTTATTGCATGTCGAATTTTATAAAATGTAATAAGATCAAAATGTTAATTTGAAGCCCTATAAGTATTTGTACTATGAGCATGATCAAAAAGTGTGACCTGTAAAGCCTAGCTTACCATGGCATTGCATTCGAAATTCACAGCAGTTATCAAAATTACATGTGTATTTGAATTTTTTATACCTTTTTCATTGTTGTCGATTCGAAAACATCAGAAGTAGCAAGCCAATCAACTAAATGCATAGCGACTCCTATCAACGCAATATATTTGCAAAATTAGCTGTTCATTGGGCCGAGATACAGTCATATGAAATACCAAATACACCTTTTGGCGTGCTGAGAGCGAGAAAAGGGAAAGTGAAGCTGCAAAAATGTTGCTTATTGATTAAAGACACTATCAGTGATCCATCCGAAAAAGTCTAAATATTTGTAATTTGCAGGAATAGCATAAAAGTGAAGGATAATTCTGTAGAGATATCAAAGTTATTTTTTTTTTTCAACTAGAAAATTGATAGAAAAAGAAGAAAACAGCTATATTCAAAGATAAGAATCTCCATTCAATTACGTGTTGTAGTAAGTGTCCTTACGGACTAAAATATCCGATTTTCTCTTTATTAGGCTAATTTTCGTCTTATCACTTGTAGGGTACCTATACCTGTTACAGACATGCAAAAATCTGATTTTTGATGATTTGTTCAATTTTCTGATTCAGCAAATCACTGATTGTGATTTCAACTTAACTTCCTTTAAAGGGATTAGCAGCGATAATGCGAGAGGATCGAAAAATGTGGAAATGCATGTTTTCAACTTATATAGGATAAGTGTGTACAATTCCATGTAACTGCTTTAATGGTGAAACAAACACCAAATTGTAAAAAAAACGAAGTATTTGAGGAATCTCCCGCAAATAGACATACAGCGACGGCGTCTCAAAATCTGCACTAAACAGCTGATTGTGGTTTACACTAGTACAGAATGAACAAAGATCAATAATGTTTGTGTTTGAGGTCAAACTGTATTGATCATGGTGCACAATATCACACTGAAAATCTGTGATATTCACCGGGAAAGGCTTCTTGATCTCAAGCTGGAATTTTGATACGCACGTATAGAAATTACAGAATCAAGTAAAAAGTACTGCCTTGACTTTGATACACAGATTTCAAGCCAACCACTTGCAGGTTATGTTCGCATATCCATGACAGTAACAAAAATATAAAAATATGAATTTTGATGATTTTTTCGATGTTTCGGATTCGCAAATCGCTGCTAATCCCTTTAACTAACGGATTTTCAAAGAATAGCAAATATATACTTGCTTAAAATATGAAACATTTCGAAAAAGTGATATAGATTTTGATTTGTTTTAAAGATTTCACCCTCGTCTTATGGGGGGGGGGGGGGGGGTGGGGTGGATTGGATATTCCCGCGGTGTGTTTTAAAACGCTAAAATTATCGTCCAAAGCTTCTAATGTAATTATTGCAGCATCATTTTCCCCTCAACTTAGCTAATAAATATTGAGGGTACCGCGTTCACCAGCGGGGTTAGGGTATGCCGTCAAAGTCGAAGGCTGGGAGAGGCGTTTGAAACGCAATTCAAATATTATTATAAAGTACTTTGTAAATTATTTTCTACATCTCTCTGCATATCAAGCTAGTTATTTTGGCTTCATTTTGAGCTTAAATTGGTTGAAAATCCGAAATTCCTAACTTTCTGTGAGCAAATTTGAAGCTTTCCTATTTTACAATGTGTTTCTATTGATGTGGCAAGTTTGCTGCCTCGCAGGCATTATGAAGTCGCATGTAGGTATGTTGGAACTAATACGGGGATATATTCCAAACCTAAAGAAAAAATAGCGAAATTTTATCTTTTGGGATTGCTTTGTAAAAACAAATCGAGAGGAACAGTGTGTGAAATATATTTCCTGGAACGATCTGATCTGAATCAGAATATTTAATGTAGGTCAAGTTGTTTATGCCATACTGACTATTTTGTGGATTGAAATTGATCCGTTTTGGTCATTGGGAACTGCGAAACATGTGAACTGTGAAATATGGCTGCCAAATTCGGAGATAATACAGGGAATGCACCCTCTGACAACCTAAGCCGGTGTTTTGTAAGGATTTCTCACTCTCTATGAGATCAGTATTGCAGCAGAAAAGAAGTCGGAAATAACAATATTGATGGGGCACAGTTAATTAGAGGACTATAGCGAATCTACTTCTCAGACAAAGCTTGGGCTAATTCATATTCAATTTCTCCCATAACCTTCAGATTTTGTTCTTTACAAAACAGCTTCTTCTTAGCGTGTCCACAAGTCATTGGTAATTGCTTGTAGTGGTGTCAGAATTTATTCAGCTTAGTAAGCTGATCCGGGACCGCACGTATCCATGATACGGACGCTTCTAACGTGGCCCACTTTTTGAGACTGGGGCGGATTGGGAACAGTCAGGGGTTTACACCCTACTCTTATTCGACACTGACTGCGATGTACATGTACAGTTCTGACTCTCTTTACACGGGACCGACGGTTTAACGTCCCCTCCGAAGAACGGGTTGCTTTCATAATTCATTTGCCCAGTTCCAAGTGAACCATGGAGGAAAGCGGTATTCTATCAATAGCTCGTATACAGATTAAACCCAGAATTGAGCACCCGAATAAATCCCAGCAAGCGACCCCACCGGGATTCGAACCGGGATATTTTGGTAAATTTGCGCCACAGGAAAGCACCCTAACCGCTAGGCCACGCTCTCCCACAAACAGCTAAAAGGCATGGAGAATCATTTGAAACACTCAAAGGGAATCCTCCCATTAAAACCCATAAGGCTACAAGATTTCCACGCGTTAACATGGGATTTTAAAGGAAACCTTTGAAAGAATTCAGACTACTCAGGCACACAGACCACATCGCAAGCTGAAATATACCTTGAACTGGTACATTTTGTTCAGCTTGCGATGGTAAGACAGGAGCAGTCTGAAGGAATATTTATTGGCATGAATACCAGATTAATTGTTGATGTTAATACTTTATGCCTACATGAACATCAAACAGTAGTCTGTGTCACCAGCCTTGGGAAGGAAACTGATTTGCTAGTATTCCACCTGAACATGCTGTGTGGGAGTATCAGTTGAACATGGGAGTTGGTTTTGGTTCATTTTTTTAAATTTTTTTCAACTGAGACTTCGACAAACACCCATATATTAAAGGGGGATGGCCCGATTGAAGCGATGGAGTTTTTGTCATCTGATAGAATGGCCTTACCCCAAAACCCCATCTGTACAGTTTCGCGCCGACGATTTTCAACCGGGTTTTAAGTGAGAGCTAATAACGTTTTGTAATCCCCAGGAGAATATGTAAAATTAATATTAGTCGACCAAAATGGAGCACATTTTCGCTCATAAATCCAAACCAAAACACTTCTTTAGCCATAGATATCACAGGGTAAATGAGGAGAAATAGTTTATAGCTTTCTTCTGATACCAAAATTTTGACTACTACCGGGAAAATATGGGTCATTGGGTCGGGACCATTAGCGATTGGGACATGGATCCTTTAAATGGTCAGGCAACCAATAAAAACCTTTTAGCTGTATATTTTGGTTACAATATGAAGAATGTTATCAACGTATTGGCAGGAACAGTAAGTCTTGGTTGTCCAAAGTTGGACACAGTAATCATAATGGCGAGTATGTTTGGACGATGACAACACAATATTACCAAAAAGACAAAAGAAAACGGGAGAGCGGGGAGGAGGCAGTTCTTATTACGCTTACACCACTGAAGTCCCAGGTTCGATCCCCGGGTCGGGCCAGAGGCTTTACGTCCTTCCCCTTCTTTGTCCAGTTTAATAAAGGGTTTTCGGTCGTTTGAATTGTTGCAATTGGCGCTGTATTAGTGTTGCCCAAAGTGTTATATTGTTTTGTAAAGCGATGGTTCTTCGTTAAGAGCGTAAAAATGTTAATATTATTATAGATTATATTAATAAATTAGCTGATTTTAATTACAAATTTTAATTTTAGCACTATTCCAATAAAATTTTTAAACTTTACGAAGACATGTATTATATTTTTGATTCTCCAAACTGTTTTATTTGCAATGAGATGATTGCTGATGCCCATTCATCGCCTGCAAGAGTCAGGCAAATTTCTGGAATTAATTTCAATCATTCATAATTAACATCTCCTTGAAAAAAAAACAACTATGAGATATATTGTCTTGGGAAACAAAACCCCAAAATAAGGAAAAATTTTAAACATTGCTTTAAACCATTAATTAGTCTGCAAGTTTTACTCAAATCAAGACACTTGGGAATTACCAAAATCACAAACAAATATAATGCTTTAAATTTTTTACTCTGCATTTAATTGGAGAAGTAAACTTTTGCAACGCACTCAAAATATCAACTTTGGCTAAACATTTCGCATTCAACAGAAAGGTGAAATATAATAAATGTAGAGGTCAAATACTTTGTAATACATGGTTTGTTTTCATCTATTCTATAACACGTATATTAAAATGTTTCTGCAATTTATATTTTTTAAATAAAAACAGTAAGATTTTCTTATAGTATTGGTCGCAATTACGATCAGGCAAACATGCTTACAAACCTCTATTTCATGCTATGTACAGAGCCTTATATCGACAAAATGGCGTTCGTATGATTCAATTTTTTGTTAAAAAGAGTTCTCAATTGATTTTATACTTTTGAAGGGTGAAATTTAAATGAACATGTTTGCCCATTTTTTTTCTAGACAGTTTAGACCTTCAAATCCAAGATGGCCTGCCGTGGACGGAATTCAGCATAAAATGTATTCAATATTGGGTTTCTTGGCATGTTTCTACTACAACACCATTGTAATGATCATATAAGAAGACTATGCCATGTTTTAGGACAACTGGAATGTATTCCATTTTTTTCCAGCTATTTCACCTTCAAAAATGGCTGCCATTTAGCACAAAATGGCCGCCATTACCGTTACAATGTTTAATTAATTGGTTTAAAATGCCCATTCATAAATGGCGTAAACCTACCAGACGAAGCTAAAAACATCAAACAATAACTAGAATGATATATTAGTCTATGTTTATCAGCTATTTCTGTTCAAACTGGCTGAGATTTAGTTAAAATGGCCGCTATTACCTCATATTACTAATTGTGGGGGTTAGTTAAAACATGCTTATTTCCCCAAATAACTATTAAACTATCAGACGGAGCAGGCCAATACATCATAAAGCAACTGGAATGTACTATTCTATGATTTTTCAGCTATTGCTCTTTTCAACAATGACCAACCCATCACCATTTATAGTTCAATATTTAGGTTGAAATGTTAGGTTTTCTCTGGCACTTGGTAAACTGGTAAATAAGTGAGCGTAGAGTCATAAAAACTAAGGCTGACAATGCTGCAAATCCTCCTAAAAAAATCTTTCCATCTTTCTTTCCTCTTATGTGTGTTAATGCTATAGAAGGACAAGTAAGACAAAGCTAAGCGAAGCTGAGCAGCAAGGATAGGAGAGAACACCAAGAGCCAAGCGAATCCCCAACTAGGAAAGAACTTGTAAGAAGACCAAATAGACAGAAATAGAAATGAAAGCAAGCTATCCAAGCAAAATTATTGCACACAGATACCAATATTGTAGCAAGATAAAGAGACAAGCCCAAAATGCCACGGTAGCCTGCAAACAGGAAAGGACCTAGAAATAGCGCAAATGAGTGAATTTGAGATGCACTTGAGGAACCAGTGAATTGAGGAACAAGAACAGGAGGCAGATACCCTTGCGACTACTTAATGTGTGTTCAATTCAAGGCGATGCAGAGATAGTTATACATCACCAGATGCTTGACGTGTTCTTGCTGAGATATCTTTGTATCCAACTAAAGCTACCGAAAAAAAAATATTTTCTTCCTTGAAACTGGAAAGAAGAAGAAGATACAAATAACCCCAGAAGCTAGGAGCCAAGCACGCTTCAGCACTTCTGTTCCATGCCTTCACAGCTCAGATAGAGTGGAAAATTTGCTGCAAGCACCAAGATATTGAAGTCCTGTAACGATGTTGAAATCAGTCAATGCATTGGGACAGCTTGGTCAGGGGAAGAACCTTCCTTCTCAGGGGGTTCTGTTTTCTCAGTTGCAGAGGTTCGTCTGCAATACTGTACAAGTCCAACGGCACTATAAGGTCAAGAGCTTACGATGTTTTTGTACTCCCAATGCGTCAGCGATTGAAGGAGAAAGTCTTCCCCCAAATGAAGGATCACTAGTGCCCCATATTTATCGTCCCACTACATGCCCTGATTGGCCATCACAATAGTCGACCGGCGTTCTTTAACCAGATGAGTATGTGATGGAACAATCAACAGATCCACACTTTGTTCGGAGAATATGGTCACTCAGTAGATCACCAGCCTGTGACCTCGGAGTTAATTTTATCCGTTTTAAGATAAGCACTACTAATATCTCTCCCTCTGTGAGTGACTTAGTAGGGGAACGTCACCTTATGGTATATCTTTGTCTAGATTAGATGTGTTTGCTTGTAGCTCCCATCTGCCTGAGCTTCTGCTGAGGCAGATGACATAACTCGCTCTGAGTGCCATTTTGGTTGCTGTATCGGTTATAGCCTTACTCTTTCCTTTAGGACTGCCCAAGATGCCAGGCATTTTGACTGCACTGTATTGCAAAAACGTTGCTTCCTACTTTATTGGGAAGTAAGTATATGACCATCATTGCTTTCACGGCAAACCACTAGATCTTGGTATTTGCACTTCTTCTTGCATATCATTGGATATGTTATCATCAATAGCGACCGTCGACATCATATTGATGATCACTGTCTTTGTTTGGTAGAAAAGATGGTGTATATGGTCTTCTTAGCTGTCTCACTGTTTCTGGACGAACACTATTGTTGTAGTCCTCATCATCAGGACTTACAGTCACCTTGGCATTCTTCAGAGTGTTGGTTGGTTTGTCTTAGGCATGGTAAGACTGGGATGTAAGACTGGATTTCGATAGGTTGAAGCATCAGGCTGTCACGAAAAGGCTATTATTATAGAGATGAAGTTCAGATTCTCAGGTGCGATGGTTGTTCTGATTGCCTCTAAGACGTACGGTCCAGGACCTGTAGAGATTGCTTTCAGATTGGTCTTCGCGCCAGTGGTATCTTCGCTTGGAAGAGCAGCTAAAACCACATTGAGGAGGTGGAACAGTGTCATTGACGATGATGACATAATTGGCAGAGTCCAAGAGTGGTCTTGCACGACAGCTTCGGATTGGCAGGGGATGGAAGTTGATCATGGATTGCCTTGATGTGGAAAGACATCAGCTCTGGCGTCATTACATACAAAGTTTCTTCAAGGATGGTGTCGACCTTGCATGACAGACTCCCAGTCCAACTTTACTGCCCTTGTAGCAACATCCGTAAGGTAGACCAACATGTCATCATCGTCTTCATCACTTTCATCACTTCAATCGGTGAGCATTCACTGTGGTTCTTGCATGACCTCAGGATGGGATCAGCTTTTGGGTATTGTACCCAAGGACGGCTCTATACGTCTTATCTATAGCCAGTCATTTAAGAATTAGATGACTTTTTGTTCTAATTCTTTTATAACACATTCCATCTGCCTTTCGTCCTTTTACTTTCCATGCATTTTCTGTAGAGTGTCTATGTGCTTCATCTTTACATGTTTGAATGCTCCAGCACCACAAGTCATAATCAAACTAGTAAAATGTGGATCTGCAAGAAAGGATGGTGGCTCTGAAAGTCCCACCTTGTCGAGTCAACAAGTTGCCCTGCACTGAAATCTGTGACAGCCTTCAATATGAATGTCACAATGTAAATGCATATGTTGAACAAATACATGGCAAACTAATGAGCTGTGGGTTTTGGACACCAGTTCAAATTTGCCATCGATTCAGTCACTCATGTTTGTTAAGAGCCATATCACACAGGACAACTGTGGTGATATTAATTATTGCCCAAGAGATACGATTCTCGTGGTACAAAAGGAAAGGGGGCTGATTTCAATTCATGGCAGCTATGATATAAATTTACGAAGATCTAAAAAGGGTTATGGCAAAAGTATCTATATTCGTGAGATCAATATAACAGAGACTTGGGTTGCCTTGAATTTTAGATTGATCATTCGTGAATTTTTTTATTTAAGATCATTTTATATTTTTGTGACCAAGCTCAAGACTCAAAATACGCTTAAATGCATAACTTGATCAAGTAGGACTGTAGTGATGCTACATAATTGCATTCAGAAAAAATATAATGATTTAGCACGATTTGTGATTGAGCTTTAAGCATTACACTTAAAAGACTACACAAAAGACGGCAGGCCACCTTCCCAGGACACACCTTAAAATCACGTTACAACACACTAGTTCTCCCATACATTGCTACTGCTAACATCATTTTGAGGCCTCCAACTATCATTTCACGGCTCCTCACCAAAACGAAAAAAAAACATCACACAGAAGAAAACGGGCCCATTCGCACTATCACAAACTCCACCCCCTAGTAAAAACTCCACCACTTGCCATTATTCACTCAATAAAAACACTTAAAATTAGAGCACACCTCAACCAACTCAAACAGCGCTCTCATATTGACTATCACAACAATCATTTAACTCGAACTCAGCAATTTTACTTTACCACAACAGACAAATCCACGCCTATAACACAGACAGCTGACAAAACTTCTCTTCCCCTCCCAAAATCTACCTCTGAAAAGCACTTTATCAGTATCACGGCGCAAAATGGGTGGAATTCCCCAGAATCCTCACACACTTACAAACAAAAAACTTTAACGCTCAACTGAAAAAAAAAAATTTCTCCCAGTACAATTTAATAATCTACTCCCCAAGTACGTTTATTTCTTCTCACTTTATTCTTCATCTCATTCTATCTTCTGACCCTTACTTTTTTCTTCACCTTCTACCTTTAAACCTCTGCTCCTATTATGGAAATAGTTTTTACATACCTCAGCAAGAACGTTGAAAAGTCTGTCTGTCTTGTCCCAATTCCCTCTCCATGTATTCCCGTAAGTTGTTTGTTTAGCAAGATATATTTTTTTCCTGTTATGTATATTTACTATGTAATATTTTTTTTTTTTAATTACGTATTTAATATTTGTTAATTATTGTATTTTGAGTATATTTACTTTTATGGTTTCCACAGGCCAGAATAACTATAGCCCTAATCGGCTGTCATACTGGTCCCAGAATATCAATACCGGAAAACCGACGGGGAAGCCTCGAAAGGACACCCCTCTACGTCGCCGCCAATTACTGGGTGCATCCTGGCCCCAAACACACATTACAACACCTGAGCCCGACACCCCGCATATTGCCTTTTACGAGCTTAACGAACGCATAAGAATTTACAAAACCTAACCTTTTTCGCAAGTTTAAAAAATAACAATTTTTCACCGTTTAATATTTATCTGGATTTAGAAGATGAGGTCAGTGACATGGCCCTAAAACCTGGAATTCCAGGCAAGTGTCCTTACTGTTGTTGTAAAAAATTGAAGGTTATCTCGCCCACTTTGCGTGACTTAGAAATGACCGTTAATGTTAGAATACGTGTTTTAAAAATGGTAATAACAGCCGCGTGAGAAAAGTCATTTTTCGTACAATTCAAACATCCAACACAAAATAAAAAATAACAACAGAATGTTGATATATACGTGTACGTGAAAAATTGAATAGTTTCCCGAAGACCGATCGTATTTGCTGGAAAACATGAACATCTTCGATGCGGTTGTTGGTTATGTTTGGGGGGTTTAGAAAGGACGCTTATTTTGGTTTTTACTGTACATGGAGTGATGTACGTGTAGGTGACATGTGGAACTAAATTTTAACCATGTGTTTAAAATGGAATTTTTGTGAAAACAACAATCGTAGTTAAAGCAAACTAAATGAAAATATAAAAATAAAAATAAGTTCATTCCACTTCATTAAAAGCTTTGCAATTCGGTGGGTTTTCCATTTAGGACCGATGCATTATGGTACGGTGCAGACATTCAAATTCGTCATGTGTCATTGGGGAAGTGAATTTTACACGCATTTTCGTTTAATTTTGTATTTATCGATATTTGTTGCAGCCAAAGAAATTTAATTTTTTCCATGAGCCGCCAATTGATGATATACAAATGGATAAACAGTGTGAATAGTGTTTTTTGCCTGTCAGAACTGATCAAAATTATCACTTCTTTGTGGTCACCACGTACAACGTAAACGCGCGGTGTATAACGAGAATGCAATAGATGCCCCCAGTCATGGAGGATGGTGAGTGCGCAGACCCACGGGTAGGGGCGAGAATAGTCGCAGTCGGATTCGTTGTATTCGCACCTGTTCATCTTGTACAGTTGAAATGATTACCTTACCCACACCCTGCCGCATTATCTAATTATTATATAACACCGCAACCGACGGCATTAACCAAAAACACCATTCTGTCACGTTACGACCCCTTATGTTATGCCGAATAAATGAATCTTTAAAATCTTGAAATCTAAACAAAGACTTGTAACACGAACAGTGGGGATCATTATAGTAAACACTTTTCATGCCTATCGTTATTAACTACTAGATGTATGGGAAGAGGAAGCACTTAACAGTTTACCCCTTTTTACCATATGTTATCAGTAATGTATGTGCGCATGAAGAAGGCCTACTTTGAGGCGGCCATTCTTTGATTGCACTTATGAGATTTGGAAAATGTATTTCATATACGATGCATGTATGAAAATAGATCTATGTCGTTCAAAGTCCCTAACAACTGCATGTGGATAACCTATTGTGCATTTGTATTCGACTTAGTTTGCTCACATTACATTGCATTCTATGCAATACCTTGGGATATTGGCAGCCATTTTGGCAGTCATATTGTGTTTTTATAACTTTTTTGGACTACCTATCATCGATATACAAAATGTTAGTATGAACGCCAAAATTATATTACTAAGTAAAATTCCATTTGGGACTACAGATAGATACGCCTGTGTTTTATTTAATATACATTATTTGCCCAGCTACAGGTGATTTTAGCGGCCATCTGGATTTTCCTACTTACCCCTTCAGAAAAAAAGGGCAACAGTTTTTTTCCATTTAGGTCCCCAAATGGGACAAAATCAACTTTAAGTTCGCTTTAACACGAAAATTGAACGAAACGTACATAAGCTGTTGTACCTAATATATTAAACATGCTTTCATGGATCCCTCATTTATTTGATCGAAAAAACTGGTTACTCTCTCTATATATCAGTTTTTAAACAATTGTTCATATAATTATTCCTGCAGTTCAGATAATATTCCGGCATTTCATATAATTGCTGAGATCTATGGCAACCTGCAAAACATTAACATTCAAGTTATTGTTACCATATTGATAACCTATCCCTATTTCAAGCGATCGATCTTTAAAGGGCGACAAGGGCCAAAATATCCATACATAATGAAATAGACTCTTACTGAAACTCACTTCACAAATTTGAAACAGTTTGGGTGTTTCAGTCCGTAAAAAACCAGTAAAAACAGCAAGAGGTGCTGGCATTCCTGCCACGAAATTCAAGTGGTTGAATCCTGCCAGACAGAATTTTACAGGGTATCTCGTAATGTTTTGTTGGCGCAATTCACAGCATTCAGACTGTCCGGGAATTCAGACATTGGACTCAGGCTTTTGTATTTAGTTATTGAGCTGACAAGTGAACGGTTGAAAATGAGCAGGGATTAGCATTGGTCGTAAAAGCTGATGAATGAAGCTTAAAATGCTGGCAGTAAATGTCCGCATCCTTGGTTGAGAAGGAGCGCTTACAATGAAAATAAATATATTATTACTTCCTTTTCCCTTTTTACAAATATAAACACCCAAATTATTTTTAAATTTGTGGAAAGATTTTCAGTAAGGGTCTATTCATTATGTCTGAATAATTTTTTGCCCCCCCCATTTGTGGCCATTTAATCGAATTTAATATGAAACGTATAACCTCAACTGCAAGTAAAGCTCATTGTTTAACATCATGACAGACCTTTCTAAGCTGAATTGAATGCCCACAAGTTTTAATATAATAGCCGTACAACAAGATACTGCTACCGATATTAGTTTCCATGATGGTCTTGGCTTGTGAAAGAAAAAGAAAATCGCCATTGGAACTAATAGCGAAATTTCAGTTTATGGTATAACAAATGAGGTTTTTATTTTCACCCAGTATGCGCGGTGCTATAATACTCATATTGCGCACATATTTGGTGTGGTGATAGTTGGAGGGAAATAGAAATAAAGAACAACATTGTTGTTAAAGTGAAAATAGAGGCTATTGTTGTAATTCACAAGTTAACAGTTAAATACAAGTTTAAAAATATCGGGGCGGGTAAATGAAATTTGCGTCAGTCGGGAAAAAAAAGACACGTATTTCTAGTTCGACGAAGGTTGATTGTGAAAGGATGGTTTGTTTTGCAGTTTTTTTAAATCGCTCACACATTACAGAATAAATTGCGAAGAGAAGAGGATACATGCATGTATGACGTCTACTGAAGTTTTGCTTATTTATGATCGGAGGTGTTATCGCGCTCATTGATATAAATCTGCGAGAGACACTCTTGTGGGTTACAATCTTGGGCTGGTTGGCAAAGAGTTTATCATTACCATTACGCCAGCATGCTGGAATGGTGTCCAGGGGGAAAAAGAAGAAGAGTCGTTAAAC
>JAMKCH010037254.1:0-14384 GCA_023653785.1 Ophioderma brevispina | reverse complement strand
ACCAATGATCATAGGGCAGAGCGAGCTAGAGAAGGGGTAGTATAAGAAGTCATTACACTAAAACGGCAATCATAAATTAATGCAACATAGCAAAGTAATAAAACACACAAACAAACACAAAAATATTGTTTGCTGTGAGCAATCACGTTATAGCAGGTGATACTTGTAATCATATAAGGAATTCATTGCGAAATAATATAATCAGTCATAACTACTATAATAGCATTATTTGCTATTTTTCACTATGAATATAACAACAACATACACATGTGTACACATACAAAGGCGAATTCAATTAATATATAATATTATATATATGATGGCAAACTTAAGATACATAAATTCTATGGTGTCAAAAAACTCGCAACGTATGAGGTTATATAGAACGGTATGCTACTTGTAAATGACTTTAAAATGGTGCTCTTTACATTAAACATTTTGTCATAAATAGAATGAAACAATTTATTTTTTTACAGCAGCAAATATATGATAAATTCAGATATGCAGATTTGATTTTCATACTGTCATTTTAAAATGTGTATGCAGAACCGGCAATTCCTAAGGGTAATTGCAAGAAGGACAAAAATTAAAACAAACAACAAAAACCTAACCATGAAAATTTTTATGGTGATCTGACCAACACTGAGTTGAATAAAAAAGGTATCTCACCCCCCCCCCCCAAAAAAAAGGAACCTAAGTCCGTGTGAACCTCTTGAGATCAAAAGTGCAGAAGCTCCAATCCTACGCCGTCATTAACCAGCCGTGTGCGTAGCACGGTGTTATTGATTTGGTCGTTTCTCTTCTCTTCTGACAACACGTCCGTCGCTGAAGCTTAAAAATGGCTTCTAGTGCTAAACGCTTGGGCCAATTGAAGCCAAATTTCAATCCAGAGGGACCACTGACCCAGACCTCAAATCGGGTGTACAAAGATTTGGGTTCAGTGAATTTGAAGCGAAATATGAATTTTTTTGTGCAAAATCTAGAAATCCTTCTCCCGCAATTCAGGAGCTATAAACACAAAAATTTGTTCCTAAGGACACTGAATTCATGCTTCATTGGGTGTACACAGATAGTTGGTTTTCACGTCACCTGGGGAGAGTAGGGGGCTTTTGTGCAAAATACGGTAAGGGGGGGGATTCGGTTTTCGCTCGCTTCGTCGCCTCGCTGGCCCTGTCTTACGCAGGATGAATGCACCTAACCTGGGGTCTGCAAGAGCCAGAATTCTTTAGCTGGTAAGGCCTACATTCATTTCGAAGAAAAGTTTAAATCTACTAACATAAGGATTAACAATCGATATAGGAAATATTAGGAATTGGTTTCGAAACGTACAGGTTTGTAGAATCACAACTCCGCTTCACCTATAATATGTCCTTAACTTTAGTGTAGGGGGATTCATATTTTAAAATTGCAAGCGCTCCCTTTCGTTCCTTCCTTCCGGTCAAGTCACCTTAGGGTTGTTTTTTTTTGTTTGAAACCCGCATAAAGTATTATTGTCCGGCGAGTCCGGCAAATCACGTAAAAACAAAATAAAATCTTTTTATCTCGATTGATTAATGCAAAAAAATCGGACTTCATTGCGGTTACATTTCCCGGGGAAGTTTCAATTTAGATGGCTTATGTATGGCGGTTCTATGTTTTTGTGCTCGTAGTTCCAAAAATGCGAAATAAAAAACACAAAGAATATTAAAGTGATTTTGTAGCGTAGCATGGTTATAATAGTGATTACCACTCTTTATTAATTGTAAAAAAAGAATAAAAATTAGAAGTGGAAAAAGACAAAAGGTCAAAGGTAAGGTCAACTTTTTCAAATGCTTCCTCATGAGCTGAAATTTTGCTGAAAGATCCTTATGACATCTAACCATGGTGAAATATTCGAGAATCAAGGTCATTAAGAGGTCAAAGGTCAATTTTTTCAAGAGCCCTCACGATTGACGGAAATTTAAAATTCGAAAGGATCCTTTGACATCCGAAACATGTTGAAATACTTTCGAGATCAAGGTCATTAGGAGGTCGAGGTCAAATTTTCCAAAATGCTCTGATTGAGCTGAAATTTAACTGAAATGATCTTTATGACTTCCCAACATATTTGAAATATTTTGGAGATCAAAGGTCTTACGAGGTCACGGGAAAGATCAATTTCAAATGCTCCAATTGAGCTATATAAAACTGAAACTGATCCTTTACACAGTCCTAAACATGTTGAAATATTTTCGAGATCAAAGGTCATAAGAGTAAGGGCTGTGACATATTCCCCGGGTACCCGGGTACCCGCCCATTTACGTCTTACCCGGGACGAATTTATCGAGCGGGTTTTCCCCGAACGTCACTTTTAAAAAATATAAGTTTAAAATTTTACATTTCCTTTTACTACTCACAGAGTCTCACGAACAATATTACTCCTTATGAACACCTATATCCTTAATGTATACCCAGATTTGATGCAAACGTTGATATGTATCGCTTGATGAAAGTTGTTGCCGCTGTATTAACCGCCTCCACACTCCCTTGATGAAAATTCCATTCAACCGCGTGGTTGTTTCGGTCGGCTCGTTAATGTAATAGCTTACTACGGGCTTGGTTTACGTCAATCTCATCCGATTTGTTCACTGACCGCGTTTCCACGATCGCGTTTTTACGGTTGTGAATGGCGTTTAGGAAATGAAATAAAGTTTAAATAAAGTACACGGTTTGTAGTATAAAGAGTTTCTTCTATGAATTACAGAAACAGTGTGTTTTTTCATCGCTGTTACTTCAAAAACAATGAAAATATTTAGGTATGTATGTCCAGGGAGATTTTTTTTTTCTTCTAAACTTGGTGCCGAATTTTGCACTCAGGGAGTTTCCGGGTACCCGGTACTCCCCGAAAATCATAACGAGTACCCGGGAACGTCATTACCCATTAGGTCCCAGCCTAATATAAGAGGTCAAAGGTCATTTTTTTCAAAAGCCTTCGATTGAACTGAAATTTAATCGAAAGAATCCTTATGACATCCTAACATGTTTGGAATATTTTCGAATCAAAGGGTCATTAGGAGGTCGAGGTCAAATTTTCCAAAATGCTCTGATTGAGCTGAATTTAACTGAAATGATCTTTTATGACAGTCCTAAACATATTTAACAGAAAGATTAATGGCGATCAAGGTCATAATGAGGATCAAAGATCCAAATTTTCAAAAATGCCCCAATTTGAGCTAAATTAAAACTGAAATGATCCTTAGCAATCCAAAATGTGAAATATTTTCGAGATCAAATTACACCTTAAAGGTCAAAGGGTCATTTTTTTCAAAATTTTTTACTTTTTTTATTTTTTGAAATTTAACTTAAATGACCTTATTACATCCTAAGTCATAGTTGAAAATATTTTTTGAGAACAAACGGTCATTAAGAGTTCAAAGGTCAATTTTCAAAAATCCTACGAATGGACAAAAATTTAATATATCCGTATGACAATCCAAATATGTTTTTAAACATTTTTCGAGATCGAAGGTCATTTAGGGTCACAGGTCCACTACCTCGACTGTGAGGGTCGTCGAATGCCAAATTTTGTAAACACGTATTTACACTACGGAATAAATCGCAATCTTATCATAGTGCGCAGTTCACACTCCATAGAAAACGTTTTACACATTTTGGAACTGCCAGTGGTGATGTGCTCAGATCTGTCTCCAGATTATGGTTGGGTTTCGAAGCTAGGCTAAGTTTCGAAGTGGGGGCTAGGTTTCGAAGCTGGGGTTAGTTTAGGCTTGGGTTTGAAGCTATCCGCGGCTGGTTTCGTTGGTCTTGACCACAGCTATATCTAGTTTCATTTGAATCAAAATGTTTTTTTTTTTGTGTCCACAAATGTCGACATACCCAATACACATATACAAACAGCGATGGGTCATCAGTTCAAGGATTTGGTGATTTTGATTTCTTATATTTCCCTATTCAAAGTGCACTCAAATGCCTAAAATATACTAATGCACTTGTCAATATCAATCCCGGGGCCAGGGGGTCCGGGGACTAGCGGGGACTTAGCAGGCGGAAGGATACATTTTGCGGTCGTGACACCCCCGCCTTTGTCCCCGCTTGAGTAGGTGTGTAAACCAATTAAATAAAGTGAGGATTACTATGAATAAATCAGGCCATGACAACGAGGGGATTGCTTGCTTACATTCGTGTTTACATCGTGAGTGAGTAGGTACTAGATGACATCGCTCAAAGTGTTGTATTATAATCATAGGCTGAAATTCATATAACAAATATTACATCCTCCCACCTTTAAATAAAGAATCCAAAACTTTAAAAAAAAAACAAGTCGCATTGAAACCACTTTATTTTTGGTTGGACCTGTTATCAAATAAAAATGAAAAGCGTATACCATAATTGTTGAAATCTCCAACATTCAAATGTACAACCCACATACAATGGTCCGTTCACAAGTTAAAGTCAATTCAAATGACATTTCACACTGGTTCAAATGCCATATAAAATCCTCTCAACCTTCCCAAAAAAAACAAATTGCTTCTGGAAACAAAAAAGATATGATTTTGATCAAAAATTTGCCTCACTGCAAATTACAAGCAAGCAATGTCTTTTAACACAATATGTGTCATTGTAACTTAAAAAACTCTAACAAGTTCAGATACTTTGAAAAGTCAAAAGGTCACTTAAAATGTAGGAAATATCCAAAAGTTCAGTGAAACTGTGGCCTCATACAAAAAAAATGATTAAAATAAATAATACACTGCACAAAAGACTTGCACCATTACAAAGTGCTTCATTACTAGCACAAAAAAAAATGCTGATATGCAGATTCATGTCTCGATGTCAAAATCCAATGCACAAAAAAAATAAGTTCCACGTCCATATTGTCCATTGCCACAAAAATTAAAGTCCACTGTCCATCTTGTCCATTGTCATGTGTTGCGTGCAAATGTTCTTTTTCACATTCTACAGTGTTCATAGGATGCATAATAAAAAATTTATATAAATCACTGATTATAGGCAGCTCCCTTTCTTGATTTTAAAATATGAGCTTTTTGTTATTTAAAAAAATGGCAGTATTTTTTTATTAAATTTTGGGCTCACAGTGTGGCATTTAGTAAGTTCAATGACCTGAGGGGGAGAAGGTTCCAGAACATCCACCCTCTACTGGACCTTTACCGCCCAGTCTACACAACAAAATTTGCAATCGTGAGGTCTCTGGCGATGCGCTGAGGTAATAATGCCGACTGGTGGAGTCTGCAGGCTGTTCTGGTTGGTCAACTGAAGACTCGACGTCACTTATGTCGCCATATCATCCGTCTGTACAGGGATGGGCGTTTAACTTTTGAGCAAGATTTGAAATAGAGTATTTCTGGTGATGGTGTGTGAACTCGTCTTGCCAGTTATCATTAGAACCTTGCTTGCTGTTACTCTGTAGGGCTGGATCTTGTATGGCATTTGCGACCGCCGATTTTACTGCTTTCTTTAATCAGTAGGAATCGCCAACGCGAATGTTCTTGGAACGACTGCCTCGGCGTCTTTGTCAGCATTAATTTTCATTTTTGTCTTTTGTTTTTGTCTTTGGGTCTAACAGCTGTGTCGTCAGCAGATGGCGAGATTGATCTCGGGAAGTCTAAACGAACTGAGGCCCATAAAACATTGACGCAGAACTTTTACCCGGGTGCTGGCGGGGTGGTGGTTTGCTTCTGTAGTTTCTGAGTATGTTTAGTCTTGGCTTCCAGTTTTTGTTTTCAGCTTTGGCAGTACGATACAGTTTTTTAAGGTTTCTCATCTCTCTCGACTCCACATTAGATGGGGCCATAGCTGGCGTCACTTGCGGTTTTGCTTAAAACCCAGATATTTGGCAAATCAGCGAAATCACCACCATTAAAAAGGGGGGCCATATCGGATTCACAAACCCACAGGGACACCGTGTGTGGAGAATATCGAATCAAGTTTAGGAATGACTGTTCTAGCTGCTGTTGAGTTGACGACATCAACAATGTGGGAAGGAAAACACTATATAATCATCGATCACCACTAAAAGGGTACTCTCCAGTAGGTCATTCTTTAAATCTACACTGACTGTCCTTGCAAGGCCTCCTTCTGGGAGATCAGACATTTGCAATGGACCTTGTTGGCTGTCTTTCTACTGTCGATGCTTGACACGGCAAACACGAGCGGACGGTCTTTTCAACCATTTTGTCTATTCCAGTGAACCATACTTTTCACGAGTAGCTGTTTGTCTTCACCACGGGCCTGGTTGTCCCTCATGCGCTATGTCTACAACTTGCTGACGTAGGGACTTGGGAATTATGATGCGGTGATCTTTCATCAAAATACCGTCAAGCAGTATTGACAGTCAGTCACTCCATACTGTGTAGGGCTTTCTTCTCTGGTTTGGTATTTTCTGTAGCCTGGTTGCGAACTTTGTGCCACGAGTTCGTCTCAACTGCAAACATACACTGTTGTATTGTTGTATCTTGTCTTGTTGCCTCCTTTATGTTTTCTAGGTCAATGACTTGGGCACTGCATTAGGGGTAATAAAAGTATTGACAAGAAACTCTTCAGCAAGTTTCTGTTCTCGCGGTGGTGGTTGTGTCACTGGAAGGGGATGGAGAGAGACATGTAGTCGGCGGATTTAACTTCCCTTTTGGTACACCAATTGAAGTCAATTCTTGTAACTTCATCAACACCTTTCTATGCGCATGGGTGGCTTAGCTCCAGGACTGTTGAAGAGAGAGGGATCAATGGTTTATGATCCGTAACTACCTTGAACTCATTCCATACACGTAGAGATGAAAATGTAAGGATACCCCACGTCCACTGCAAGAGCCCTCTCCTCTCATTTTTGTGAATACCTACGGTCCACTGGAGTTAATGCCTTGCTGCTAGCGGGACTACTGATCCTTTGCAATCCTGATATACGTATCGAATCCTCCTAATCCTTACCGGACTTGCTATCAACAAGGAATTTCTGTTCCTTCTTGGTATCAAGTATGCTGTAATGCAATCAGCAGAGATACTTTGTTTGATCATCTGGAGAGTCTCAGATCTTCCGTCATGTCCAAGATGTGGTCTCTCGGGTCAAATACGGAGTGGTTCCGAGATCGTGGGACTAAGGTAGGGAAAACTAGCACAGTAAGTGCCCACAGCCAAGCAGCTTCGCACTTCTTCCCTATTCTTTGGGCCATCTGCTTGCTTCAAGGCTTCTACCTTTTTGGGATCTGGAGAGATACTCCCTTCTTGCTGAAACACATTGTCCAAAAAATTCTAGGACTCTAGTTGAACTGACACTTAGCTCTGTTCAATGTCAGGTTTGTCACGGATACGCTGGAGGCACGCTTGCAGTCGTGTGTCATGTTCCTGTTGGCTGCACCCATATATCAGAATATAGTCACGATATTATCACTCCATGTTACCCTCCAGTGCTGACTGTAGGTGGTTTTTGAAAAAATTTCACTGGCGCTGTTGAGGATACAAAATTAATGTTTGAATCTGTACAATCCAACTTGTGTTGAAAAATACTGTGATTATGGACGGCACTCTTCTGCTAATTCTATCTGATGATTACCCAGCATTAACAGTCGAGGTTTGGCGAACATTAAGCTCCTTAAGACTGTCAGAAATATCATCCATGTTGGTGTACAGATGCCTTTTCTCGGGCAAGGCCCTGTGGTTTGCCATCCTCATATCAACACACATTCGGATATTGTCAGGATCCTTAGGTTTGTTTACCACATGAATAGGGGAGGATACAATGGAGTCGGGGAGCTGTTACAGGCTCAATGATGTCAAGCTCCAATAACTTCTTAACTTCTGCTTCCACTTTTTTGCGAAGATGGAAGGGAATTCTACGGTGGGGCTGTGCACTGGGCGTATGGACCGTATCACAATATGTAACTTAGCCTTGGTCTTCCATCAACTTGCCGATGCCCTGGAATCTACCACTATACTGCATCCACAATGCTATCAATAGACCTACTACATGATGATCCGATGTTGTATGTAATCGAATTAGGTCCTAAATCATGTCAGTTTCAAAACTCAGTAACGTGTCTCCCGTTTCGGACACATAAAACATCCGCATCTACAAGCGATCCTTGTAACTAACTGTAGTTGAAACATACCAACCATGGCAGCGGATCACTTGCTGCCATTATGGATACACTGACAACTGGACATGTTAACTTTGGTTGATTAGGCCACTTGTTGAGATCATCTCTGCTGATGATGTTGACTGACGAGCATGAATCAATTAATGCACACACTCCATGGTCACCATATGTGACTGCAAAACTGGGAGCTTGGGTTTCCAGCAAGATGGAACACATAATCTTCATCGCTACTATTATAGTATTAGGGCCTATTCCTTTTTAGTACCTGTGCCAGTGTGGTTTCTACTAAGTTCCACTTTCAACTTTGGCAGGTTTTACCCTTTTGAGGACAAATCGGGCAAAGTGATTCTGTTCTTTGCAATGATTACAAGTTTTGCCTGTGAGGACATTTGTCTATAGGGGGGTATCGCCACCGCACCACCAGCATTGATTTTTTTGGGCTCTCTAAAAGGACGTGCATGTGCATCCTGTTTACTTGACTGAGCATTAGGCCTATGGCTGCACGGAGCGTATTACGCCCTAAAGCTTTGTTTCTTGTCTTAGGGTGCGATCTAGTGAGGTTGACACTCTGTTTTTCCATTTCTTGTACTTGGTATTTATGCTAGTTCAGCAGCTTTAGCCAAGTCGAGAATAGCAGACAATGAAGCTCATCTCGCAGAGCCTTTCTTCGAAGCCTGGAAGATTGGCAGCACACGAAGTAATCTGCCGACTGAATTTCTGATCTTTATCAGCAAATTCACACGTTGACAGCAAAGCTGCTGCAGTCTGGTTGTGAACGTGTAACGGTTCATTCCAATTGTTTGGTTTTCCCGAAAACTTGTACCGAGCATATTCTCTGTTTTTCTTGGGCGCAAAATGGGCAGATTAATTGTCTTTCGCAGTCTTATAATCTTCCCCAGTCTCAGGTAAGGTCTCAAAAATATCTACTACACCCTCACCAGCATAATGCAGCAACAACAGACGTTTACGTTTTTCATCAGTGATATTTGCAGCAATGAAAAGCAACTCCAAAATGTTTCACCAATTGTATTTTTTCCTTTCCACAGAGTATCTGTGTTAGGGGGGAGGATCCGAATGGAGATCAAATTCAGGGAAGGGTGGTATATAACCGTAGCTGGCTTCACTGCTCGTTTGCCATACTATAATAGGGTAATATCGCCCCAAAAGTGACTCACAACCTCCACCCCCCCCCACAACGAAAGTACCTATCGCAAAAGTTCATGTACCCACCACTTCACTGGGTGATGTCTCAGGTGACAAAAATCTGTGGCTGACGCTTTGAAAATCCACTGAAATCTGGTCCATCGAAGTGCCAAAACACTACCTGTCCACAAAGTCGATACCAGATCTTGGAGTTGTTTTATCCTCCGTCGCCAATGTAGAGGTGTAACCAATTAAATAAAGTGAGATACTATGAATAAATCAGGCAGGACAACGAGGATGCTTGCTTACATTCGTGTTTACATCGTGAGTGAGTAGTTACTAGATGGACATCGACTCAAAGGTTGTATTTATAACATAGGCTGACATTCCTTATAACAACATTACACCCGCTAAAGTAGCACGAAATCCCGGGTAGCCTGGCTTACATTTTTTGTACATCCCCGCTATGTCCCGGCCCCTACTAGCCGGGCTTTAGTGTGACAATCCCGTATATTCTCGGCCAAATGGGGGAATGGGTGCTTTAAAACTCTGTACAACCCGGCTCGGTCAGCCTTCGGTCCCGGCTATGCTCCACAGGTGTGTCAAACCGGCCTAAATTTCACCACATCAACGTTGTTTGAGAAACAACCTTGTTTATGTTTGGTTTGTTAAAAAAACGAATCCACATTATCCATGGTGGCAATATTCCGCCACTAACATATCAGAGTAATAGCTAAACCCTGCATCATATCTATATCGGCCAACGAAACTTCAGCCACTGAAATTCATCATTGTGATTGGTCGTTTGTGTTCGGCTCCTCTGTTATAGTGATTTTGGCTAAAATAACTTGAATATATGCCCATGCCTTACTCTTTCAGTGGGTACAATATAGTGTCGACCCTTCCCATGGGAGGCACTCAAGCATCTTGTGGAAGCAATGAATTGATTGCTATATGCTGCATATAACAAAGCAAAAACGTGCATACACACAGATATTTTGTAGTCCTGCATCACACACCATTTTTAGCTCCATTGAAATCGTATCGACTACTTTTCCCCCGTTTTTTGGTAGGACGGTTTGCATCTTCTGAACAACATTCTGCCACAACAATCACGTTAGGCATAACCAACAAGTCTCCATGCTTATTCCTAATTTGATTGAAATTTTCCATGTCAGTTTTCGTGAGAAACTCAGATTTTTGTGCAGTTCCCATAGTTCCTTGGGCACGCCCCCCCAATTGCGAGATATAATCCCTCATGCGTGAGACTCGCGCCCATTGCGTGAGAGTTGACAACCCTGAATAGACCGTAGTCAATAGCCAGCCATGTTTGTGGACAAGAGAGACGCAATTCCAGTACGACAATCCATGCACCTTTCTATGATGCCTGTGCAATCGCTAAACGTATCGATTGACAGCTTAATTATTGTAGTCCGGAATATATGCATCTTGTCCACCACCATGTCTGGTGGCTGCCGTCATATTGAATACGGTCTATATCCTGAATTATTTTAAACCTCTGTGTATACCGACACCTCCTGTTTCAGAGGATTGCCAGCTCGCGCCCATTTGAAATCAGGGCGGATTTAAGAGTCAAGCACTGCCGAAAGAGCCCCCCCTAAAATATTGCTCTCAGGTCCCCCTCAGTACACCGCAGTGCTAAAATGCAACATTGCGCTGCGAAAGCGCCCCTAAATGCCCCACTTTAATCTGCTGACGGGGCCCTTTTCCTTTATAAAACTAACCCCACTGTGTGAAATGGTTTGTTATTTACACATGGGTACCCGATGGTTTGTGTTTAGTATTTTTACTTTATTTATTTTTTGCTGAAATGTTATTTGTATTAGTGATTTTCCAAATAAACATAAATAACCTTCCTTCAGCTGAGTCGTTGTGATTTTTAAAGGGGATATTGATATAATCTGGCCAAGTTATATTCGAAGGCCTGCAAAAAGGGAAAGTTTATTATAAGATTAAGAGTTGTAATACTACTGGTAACCAAATTATGAGAAAAACAGTAGTTTGGTAAATTTTGATTTGATTTGCCCAAGCCAACCAAACCCACTTTCAATATTAAATAAAGTTACAATTTTACTTAATTTTCTTCACATTTCCAAAAAAAAAAAGGAAATTATGTGCAATTAAAATAGAGTTGTTATATTATACTTTTTAGATTTTTGAGAAATCTTCAATTTCCCTCGGGGCCCTTGGCGTAATTAAGCACATTACGGAGGAGCTGACGCTGTCTCTTGCTGAACGGCGGCGGTTCAAAGACTTGCAATGATCCCGATAAAATGGAAAATTTGAATGGGAATACACTGCCAAAAACAATTTCGGAAATCACGATTACATTTAATTTTGATTTATATCCCGAACATGCGGCAGTTCGAGATAAGTATTTTTGAGCACCTAATGTATTTCATGAAGCATTTATTTGTGTCCCTAGGCGATTCAATATTTTCATTTTCATATTAAAATGCCCGCGTTTTTATGCAATGAAATGACATATTTCCGGCATGTAGCACCCCCCCGCAAGAATATAAAATAGCTTTCACTACCTAACGGTGATTTTATGAATTCAATGAATCAGACAAACTTCTCGAATGCTTGTGATTCAGGCCCCGGGGATTCAGGTGATATTCATTTTTTAAACATATTCCTGTTGATTTTTGATGTTTTTGGCAATTTATCGATCATCGGATTCGTTGATATCTCGACCGTGCGACGACGTGCGTGGGTGCTACTTGTATAGCTTGCTTCACGACCAGGAAGAGAGCGGGAATGCAATGGTAGAGATAACATGTGATATACTACAGATTTGACGGTCGATACTGCTCACTGATAGCTGGTTTTATATGAGTGGACACAGGGTTAAGTCCCTGTTTATGTCCCGGGGAGCCGGGAAAATTTTTTTACCTCCCGGCTTAAGTCCCAGCTATTCAAAATGATTGTCCGGCCGGGCGGGGACCAATGCTAACGTACATTCAAGGCCCAAGTCCAGGCTAATCCCAGCTGGAGGGCAATATTTTTGTACAGCTCGGCTATGTCCGGCATATACCCGCTATGTCCCGGGACCCCACAGGGCCGGGATGGTAAATGTTACAAGCCATAAATCTAGGGGGCCCCTGATAACTCCATGTAAGTTCTGACCACGAAATAATCAATATAGGACATGTTAAGGATGGATAGGGTTAATAGTCTTTATTCCCATATAGGCTGGTTGATTTTTCATTCAAACCTACTCCAAGGATAAACCAAAACAATCGTCATTCTTTGCTTCGTAATTCGAAAAGCACTAATCAATCAACCATTAGCCAGCAAGCTTTAACGCCCTAGTTACTGGAAGGTTATGCCAGAGCAATCAATAAACCCCTTTGGTTTTGGTTAACGCTCGTCAATAGATGTTGACAAGGACAAAGTGTTTTAAAAATATGTTTAATTTATTGCAACAAATTAATTTCGTTATCAATCCAATTTTATCATGGTTTTAATCAAAAAAAATGTTTTAAATGTTATTTACTCTAAGTGTATAATATTTAATCAATTCGCTATGATGTCGGTCCGTGAAATAACAGGCTTCGCGCTTGATGACTGGGTAAGGCCGCTCGAGATGTTAAACCAAGTCTCAAGCGCGCAACTTGTTCTTTTAACGAACGCCACTAGCTCAATGATTATCTATATCGGAAATCCTTTCTGGGTCGTATGGCTCACCGGTTGTACCCTACCGGTTCAATGTGGGGCACATAGGGGGCTTTCATTAGTACAGGGAACCTGTACGTCGTTTTTTGACATTGGTCGTCGGTCACACGTAAAGGCCCAATAATTCAATTGAAAAGCCGAGCAATCAAGCACTGTTATTAAGTATGGACTTTCGACGCAGTGCTGCATCGGAAGTCCAAGTACAACTAAGAAACATAACCCCAATGGCCGCAGTATTTATCATGCATGCACCTACTTGTACTTGTTATGTTATTTATCTCCTGCAATTCTTTTCTTCGAGAAAAATTTAGTCTGTATTTTGGAGCTATTCTTTTCCGGGATCGTGCTACACGAATTTGACTTATGTAATGTCGTCATACTAGAATGAGGGTGATTCCGTAACTGTGAATCCAAACGATTGATAATGTAATGAACTCGTCTGACATGCCCGAAATTTCAGTATGACTCCGTTTGTAGTACTGCGTGCCGGCTTTCACATGGGCCCAATGGGCAAATTCAAAATTGATTTCCCACAGTTCACCCCTTTGCATATGGAACATTAAGTGGCCCACGATTGTGGTGAAACACACAATGTATGTTTTGTTGTTTCATCGCCAATATCGTGTTATACGACCCACTTTTTTCCCGCACAACATTCACGTACAAAAGTATAGGTTTTTTCCGTTGTAAGTGATTGGGCGGGAGAATTTGGGTCGTAAACACGAGAATGCCGGTTTTTCATCAATCGCTAAACATCTCCCAAAAGATGTGAATAGATAGACCAGAGCAGAGAAGATGTAAGTTTCGATGGGAGTACTACGAATTCTGCAACCTAATCCTATGTTTATTCCGCAACGTTGCCGAATTCGTACTGTAATGGGATTATGAACCCACACATAAAAATATATTTTGAATCATCTCTGAGTCGATTCGCTTACCACGAGTGAAGCCACGACGTTTGTAGGAGTCTTGCCGTAAATCAGTGAATCATCATGATCACTAGTCCGGGCTAAAAATGAGCTAGGGATCACCTATTCCATCTAGATATGGACCCTCGTTCCCCCCCTGACCTAGCCCCGAGCGCATACGGTCGAGGGTCCATCAGAATCCGTTCTTTTACCTGACCGCTCAAGGCAATTATAATAAGCGGTGACTTGTAATAAATAGAAATGGATGAGCTTCATAAGTACTCCAAATATGGTCGTCAACCCCGCCCACACCTGGGAAAATCATCCAGGTCACCACCCCGCTTATTGCTTATAATTTCCCATCCAACGGCTATCCATTAACCTCACCTAATAATAACTTGGCTCATGTTCGTAAACGTGTGTCGCACAGTACTTAGTGCTAGTGCTTATAGTGACACTAACAGTAAATTATACAACTCAATTTTGCAGCATAAACTATTAAACTGTGTAGCATGTTGTATGTTTTTCAGAGTTGCAGGCAGGGCATTTG
>JAMKCH010037253.1:0-33082 GCA_023653785.1 Ophioderma brevispina | reverse complement strand
GTGCCTAATCTATGTGGTGAAATTACAACACATGGCCTCTGGGCTGGGTATACAACATTTGCTCAAACAAACACCATCAGAATCACTGAAATTTTGGAAATGACCTTTTTCTTTTCGTATTCATATCTAATCCTGCGAACCAAGGAGCTTCTAGGATCCTAAATACTCCTTTTTAATGGCTGAAACTCATCACACCCCCTGATATCTTCATATAACAATGAATTATCAAACTAAACAAACAGGACAAAATGGTGGATAAAAGAGAAGCAGTTTTCATTAAGGTCTAAAGAAAGTTGTGTGATGTTGTCATATGGAGTGTTTTGTTAAAATTTACTCGTCCCAAATTTTGAAAATACGACTGTGAAACCGATTGGTTTCTTATGCAATCTTTGGAAGTAAGTACTCAGAGCTGATATTCAGTCTCTCAACCTTCTGTGCATGAGTCATACATTTACGCCCCATCAAGAAACGCGGTCCTTTGGCGCATGGCGTAAAGTGCCGTTGCATTCAAGTCAGCGCAAGCAATTTACTCTTGCGATCAACAAATCTTGCACTGACGTCACTGGCACAGAGGTATATATAGAGATTAATAGTTCCTTGAAGTTTTCCATTGAAATTGGGCCAAATTTAGGTCCCAACTTCACTTGGGGTGGCCGAAATGCACTGCTTTGGGCACACAGCTATTCCACTGCAAGGTCACTGAACCTTGACACAAGCAATTAGTTGCCTAATTCTGTCCCCTGACTATAACAGCCATTCCAGATTAAGCCCAATATTTTGTTTGAAGTTCTACATTTAAGACGTGATTTGCTAGAACAAAAGCCAGAAGTGGAACCCTTGAAATTGGGACTTCTTACAAGTCCATACACTTCCATCAAAGAAGCTCCTTCTTTTTGGTAAAGACTTTAAATAATCCATACATTTTCAAACTAAAATAAGCCAAATGGAAGCCCTCAAATATGTAAAGCACATTTTTGAATGCATTAGCTTAAGGTTCAAAGGTGACCCTTAGCTGAAGATGGCAGTTTAAAAGTTGCACTTCAACCCATTTGAAATTGGTTGCTTTGTTTCACTAGTGTCCTGGTCGCTGTAATTTTATCAGATGGTATGTCATGTCCGCATGGCCTTGTGTAGCTTTTAACTGCTTTTCAGTGGCTTAGTTCATTCATTCAAAGCCTCGCTATGGCACTCAATATTGGTGACTATTTACAAAATGGGCATCAGAATGGGAGGTACAGTGGGCTGTTCCAGAGTTTGTTTTTCCGTCATCATTTGTACCAGAATTTTGTTTTCCATCCACATGCATAAGCATCGTGCTAACCATGAGAGGCTTAACCTCCACCTCTGAACTTATCTATTATGTAATACTCCAACTGTATTGTGTGAATACTTTGTTATCATTAATACTGGCAAACAATACTGGCTTGTAACTGGACTTTGTTACCATAAGATTCATGATTTGCCATTGTGAAGTAAAAATTCATGTACTGGTGAATTAACATAATACTGCAAGGGGTTTTATAACTGAAAAGGGTGTTTGGAAGCACTGCCATTTGCTGTTCATCTAGTGTCCATTTATTCCTTCCAGGGAAATTATTTTTGTACATGCTGTATTTACCGAAAACTCCTGTATCTTTCATTATTGTTAGTTGGCGTCCTAACCACTGAATCCCAGATTTAAACTGGTGTTATATGTTTGAAGTTAATGGAGAGATTGGAAAAGCAACAATTAATGAAATTTGAATTAATTTAGATTATGAGAGCTCTTTAAATTACACATTCTTACCCAGGAACAAAATTACTTGTATATACTTGTTTAAATTTTTAAAAATTGTTATGTTTTGAAATTTATTGATCAAAAACGTTGTATTGGAAGCATATATCTATATAGTTGCTAAGTTTATGGGTTTGTACAAATTCTTCATTTGCATTTGGGTTTTGATAAAGGAACTATCAAAGCGAAAACAAAAACGTGTTTCTCCGTATTGGCAACGTTTTGCTTATTTAGGTTTGGGTATGCTAGCACTAGGGAAATAAAATTGATCACTGATTAAAAAGGTGCTTGTTCCAGTCCCATGTCTATTGTGGTGTTTCTACTTGACTGAAAGCTTGGCACTTCCACCTACGCCCCATCAAGTATCTGGAAACAAACTTTGCGGTTTTTGTATGGTAGAAGCAATAATGCAGTAAATGCAACACCCTCTTCAATACTGGAGGTTAACCCACTAAAAAAACTTGGTTTTTCGTTCATATCTTGGTAGATGTAGAAACGGATTTGAAAGGCTCGTCTTTCGGAATGACAATGAGAAAAATACGGCCCTTTCATCTACTAATCAAAATCGATACTGCTTCGGGGTAAATCAAGGGGTCCCAAGAGATCCTGTGGTGTATCCCATGAATCAATCAGTCTCTTCAACATTTCATTGCGTGTTGCCATTTGGGCCTCATTCAAATACATAGTGTCCCCGTTCGTAAGTCACACAATTGAGCGCCTGATAAGGACAGTAAAGTGCGAGGCCTTAGTGATTTGAAGACTGGCCCCTAATTCATTTAAAACCGAGGTGCCAGTTTTCCGAATTTATTTGTGTTTTCCGAATTTTTAACTGCCTTAAAATTTTTCCGAATTTTATAATTCCTGGGAGGTTAAAATTAAAAAAAAAAATTAAAAAAATCGTCAGAGAAAATGTCATCGAAACACAGTAAATTTTCAAAGAATCTGTATATTTTTTCGCGTGACTTTTAAACTCGCCTCCCAGTTGTTTTCGTTTGCCTGTGGTTAAACGTAAATACCCGCATTATAGCCGCGAAAAGAGAACGCAGGCTGAAGACGAGGCTACAATTTCGGCGGCTTCTTTTTCGATGATAGTTTATAACAGACAAGTGCTATTGTCTGATCATTCACAGAGAATCGAAAAGTTTGCTGTCAAGATGTCGGTTCTTATAAACACGATAAAGGTTGTCGAGCGGTCGATAATTAGTCTAGTGGGTAGAAGGGGTGTCGTGCACCCCCCTGAAAGAAACTTCAATCAATGTCACTATATCAGAAAAATGCATAGAAACGATTAGGGTATGTTAAAAAAATCAACAAGTGTCCCACGTATCATTTTATGCAAATTTATGCAATTAGTATCGCCATTCAGAAATAATACAAATTGTCGATAGATCTCCGCCAACTTCAGTTCGGTAAAGAACAAATGAGGTGACTGGACCTATGGTTTTAGGGTCAATTTCAAAGATCAAGATGGAACCATTTAGAACACTACCAGTTGTCCCCATGATGACGTAAGATGCCATTAGGGTCGCCATTAGCTTAAAACTACAATTTTCGATATATTCTCAAACAATACTGTTGATAAAGGAAAACAAATAAGATGACTGGACCATGTTTTGGGGTCTCAGCTCAAGATGAACCATTTTGAAAATTACAGATCTTTCCATAATAGACAATATGCAAATTAGGGGTCACCCGGAGGTTTTAAAAAATCAATATTTGGGTGTATCTGCCAATATTCCACATATCTGCCAACATTAAGATGACGAGACATATGTTTCGATTGTCGAGGGTAATTTAAAAGGTGCTCATTAAATTTATGTTCATGGTCACAACATGTTCCACCTGCAATATAAGAATATGCAAATTAGGACCTTCATAGTATATAGTCTCTTTTGCGTTTTTTGGGGGGTTAATGTAAGAAACTTTGTTGACCAAGTATAAAATTTAGACTTGCACATCATACAACTACTCTAAACGTGATGGTACCCCGTTTTGCTGGAGTTAGACCCAATCCAGTCAGATAATACTTGTAAATTCTTTAATTCAAGGTTATGCAAATATACAAACTAATGCGAGGAATAAGGATATGTGTTGTTATCATGTGAAAAAAGAAGAAACCGTGAGGACATAACTCTACAGTCTCCAACGACTCTCTGCCAACATGCAGTGTGATATCCCTATTGTATCATGGTAGTTTACACGCTCAGTAAATTTAAAGGAAACTGCAGGAGAAAAAAACTACTTGGCCAAAGAAGTTCCTAAAATCATTCCAAAAACAAGATTACCAATATTTACACTTACAACTCTGTACTCATTAAAAATTTTTTAAAAAGCAATAAGCACTTTCTCTTAATTCAAGTGTTGCAAAATAAGACTAATGTAAAAAATTAGACAGGTGTCATTCAAGCCAAAAAGAAACGTCCGGAAAACGTAAAGAAAAGGATTCTCGGTCTTCGACGCATCAGTCATGTGCTATCCATAGGGTAGCATAAAAAATCAATGAGGCAAACAGAACGACTATGTGCGTATGCAGCCACCAACAGAAAGAATTGACATGGAGATCTTGCTGTGTTATCTTTGGTCCTTGCTTGTGTGTGTGTGGCTCTTGTAAGTGTATGTGTATATGTGTTGTGTGTGATATGGAAAACAAAAATATCGCTCTGAGAACCTGCTTGAAACGGCTGAAGAGGACCCAATGACAAGACCATATCTCCGTTACAAAGGTAGATCACAAAAAGTATGCAGTTGCATTTGGGAATAACTGTTTCTGAAGCTAGTGCTAAACCTCAAGCTTAAACTCTTGGAAACATTGTATATGTTCTAAGTGTTTGATCTCCCTTCGTCGCGTATATTTTGCAGGCTTTCACGGTCATAGACCCTCGAGTTATGATTTCTGGGTGGGGAGTCCCAGTGGCAGAGATGAAGGGGCTCCATCTAGGAACGGGCATCTTGCCTGTGCCAATAAACCTGATAAAAGCCATAGACAATATTCTTGCATATGGTAGTACTATAGATTGTGTCATTCTCAAAAAATGATGTGAATGATGAGCCATCAGGAAACTTTGTGCCAATGCGCGTGAAGTGAAAGGTGGGGGAATTTCTGGGTGGTGTTGACTTCAAGCAAGTGACCCCTCAACTATCTACCCCCGAAAGAATTATTGTCTTATGGCTTTCGAACACCATTTGCACTTCCTGTATGTGGACCCCTGCCAGCACTGGTGACAATGTGATGCCATGGACAGAGTAGAGATTTATTCAAGTTATCCATTTTGCGCAAGTGGAATATGATGCTGTCTTTTCATAATTGAGTCTATGTTGAATGTTGAGGCCGATGTTGATTCGTTGACCAGGGGCCTTGGCCAGGCTGTTTTTAAACTCAAAACAAAACAACTACTGGTCAGAGTGGCCAAACCGGTTGCAGGAATCATGGTTGAGATGCTTGCTCTGGAAATGGAAACACTATATCTGTAGACTGATTTCATTGTCCCTCTGGCACAGGCAAGGTAAAGGTCGTGCCCATGATGTTTAAGCTTTCGCTTATCTCGAGAGTAATTTACAAGCTATTATCATGCAGAGGAACCAGATATGGTCAGCAGGTCTGAATAGAGCCAGCTCCCATGCGTGCACTGTTGATATGAGGCCAAGAATGTCTTATGGACCTCACGAAAAGCCTGGAGTGGAGTATTACGAAGGACCCCCGAGCCGGACATATGACACTCGATAAAGCTAACAAGGACCCAGTCTGGGCGTGTACCCCTTTGCTCTTCCAAGAGAAGTAGACTTGAGGGTTGTGATTTGTGGGTAACGCCTTTAATCTCTACGTTGTCACGGAAAATAAATTCGAGTGGAAGAAGATGGGTCCCGGAAGACAATCTTACGAGGGTGGGGGCGGATTGCCTCTGTGAAGTCGAACTTCTGGTTGTTGTATCATATTCCCAGCAGTGATGATTTATCCATCTCTTTACAGAGTTTTTTGCTGAGACAGTTAGGTATCTGATCCCAGACTGATAGCATGCGATTATTGGGACTGATATGTTTTTCGGAGGATGGCATCCATATGAATCTGCTCCAATCTTTATCCCTGATTCCTTTAAATTTAATGAGGGTGTAAAACTACTACAATGGACCTTAATGCGTTTAAAAGTATTAATGCGTACAGATTGTAAGTCTAAATGTGATAATCTGTTTGGAATGATTTTAGAAAATTTTTCTCCTGTTAGGTGCTTTAAATTATGAGGGGTTAAAATTACCATGATACAATATGGATATAAATTGTATGTGGCAGAAGTCATTGGAGACTGTTTAGAGTTCTGTTTCTTCAAGTTGCTTTTCGGCATGATAAAAACACAGATCTTAGTCAGCGCAGTAGTCTGATAATCCGATACCTTGAAAATGTTTACAAGATATGTATAGGGAAGTCAATTTACTTGGCAGCAAAATTACCCACAAAAAACGAGACTATCGAAATTGAAGGCCCTAATTTGCATTAGTCTAGTATTGCAGATGACCTTGTAATGACAAATAAACATATTTATGAGTGCCTTTGAAATTATCCTCGACACCTAAAAACAAGTCTCGTCATCTTATAGGGGCAGGTATGTGGAATATTGGCTACGATATGCCCAAATATGGAATTTTTGGCGAATGGCAACCTAAGTGCATATTATGTCATCATGGCGAAATCTGGTTAATTTTCAAATGAGTTTCATCTGATCTTTGACCCTCGAAAATATAGGTCAAGTCACCCACTTGTTCATTTATCAACAGTTAGGTTGAGCAGATATAGAAAATTGTATTTAAGTAATGGCGACCCTAATTTGCATATTACGTCAAAATGGGCGACATCTGGTATTTGCAAAAATGGTTCCATCTTGATATTTGACCCTCGAAAAACATAGGTCCAGTCACCTCACTTGTTCATTTATCAAAAGTAATTGGCCGAGATATATACGAGAATGTATTTTTCTGTATGGCGATACTAATTTGCATAAATCGTGCATAAAAATGATACGTAGGACACTTTTGTCATTTTTTAAACCTAGCTAATCGTTTTCTAATTATTTTCTGATATAGGACATTGATTAGAAGTTTATTTCAGGGGGGTGCACAAAACACCCCTTCTACCCACCCTAGACTAAATAGGGCGATGTATCGCTGAAATGAATCAAAACTGCCGAGACAAATTCCAGCGGAAATGGCTTGAGGACACTGATAAAATGGGGATTATTACTGGAGCCAGAGATGAATTTAGTATTCTGCCAACACTTAAATTCGGCACCCCTAACTTTGTTTTTCTCCGTACTTACTTAACGTTGCCGCGAATTCCGTAGGGTGTTGCAGAATGCACGGGGAAGGTTCTTAGGGGTTTGTTGGTACCCATGCGTCGTTCCCAGGGGTTCTGAAAGCGCCCCTAAGGGGACCAATTTTCAATGAAATGTACCCCTAACGGGACCCGTTTTTCGGTGAAAATATACCCCTAACGGGGCTAATTTGCAAGTAAAATTAACCCCTAGCGGGCTTGTTTTCACATGTAAATAAAATCTACTTTATAAAAAAACCAATATTACATAAAATAACACTTGTGCTACTGTAAGAAATGGAACACTTCCACCAAGGGGCAATTTTATTAACAACTTTCAGTCTAATTTTTCTATTTTTATCACTGGACCAGTCACAATCTAACTGAATTTTGATACCCCTTGCGGGACTAGAAGAGATTATTGTGAATTTGATACCCCTAGCGGAAGTTCCGCATTTGCAGCTAGCCCCGCTTTTTTTTGGAACTAGCATGGGTACCCGCAACAAATCCCTAAGAACCCTCCCGGGGCAGAATGTTTGACGGAGGTGGGTAAAAGCTTCGGGAAATATTTTGTATTGTGCCACCACCCCATTGATTCGGCAGCCTCAACGATAAACTGCATGTGAAAGGGTGTGGACTGGAAGCAAAATACTAAATTATCATTTATGTTGGGTATGATGTTCACACCAGTGATCATTCATGTACTATTTCAGTACTAACAGATTTTATTATGCCGCCTAATACGAATTCCTATGCATATTGTCATGCTTTTCTAAGCATAAAAATGGAGGCCCAGGAGAATCTCCTAAAGCTTTCAAAATAAGTTACAATTCGGGAGCCCACCAGGGTCCCTAAAGGCGGGCCCCTGCACCCCACCCGCTAGGTCGCTTCACTCGCTGCGCTCGCTACAGCTCGACTTGGTCCGTGATATTTGTATAATTTTTCTTTTAAGACCCTGCTGGCACTCGCATTTAACATTGTAATTGCTTGTTTTCAACGAGGACTCACAAATGAAACTCAGTCCCAAGATGAAAATTGGGTTAGTCTTGCAAATTTCTTTGAAATCAGCCAGAGATCGATACCCGGAAGATTTTACTAGACGTTTCACATAGAATCCCATGGCATGATTCATCATTCGCTCATATGACGTTGTGCAGCAGCGCTGACGGATGATGGCAATACCTCATTGCATCCATGGGACTCAACGTCTATCAGGAGATTTTCTTCTAGCAATGTATATTCGCATTTCTTGAAAGCGGCGATCTGCCAAGTCGCATTGCTCTGTGGGTACACACCGACATGGTAATCTTCCTCTTGAGGTGTCCCACGGCACGATCGTAACACGCACCTTTGACTACCATTCTAAGATTTCTTGCTTTACTTGCATCCCATTATTATCCCATTTATTATCATAGTTTAAAGACATCAGTGAGCTACCTAAAAAAAGAAAAAAAAAAAAAAGAGTCCAAAATAATCTTGAAATTTTTGCAGAAAAGCTTACGTTAAAGGCACTATTGACAGATTTGCTAATCTTAAAATGAAAAATCTCAAAACATCAGTTTTTGCCTTTTTGTAACAAGTATGGTCGCGCTAACATTCTCTAAAATGATGGAATCAAATACAATATAATAACGACAAAATCGCATATTTTGATCATTACTGTCCATATGGACACTTACTACAACACGTAATTGAATAGCGATTCATCTTTGAACACTGCTGTTTTCTTTTCTGTCAATTTTTCAGTTGGAAAATATACCTTAATAGTCCTACAGACTTATCCTTCACTTTTAAGCTGTTCCTGCAAATTTCAAATATTTTCACTCTTTCGAGTGGGTCGCTGATAGTGTCTTTAAGGATAAGTCTGTAGAATTTTCCAGAGTTATTTTTCCAGAAGCAGGTCAATTCGGCCACAATGGAAAAAGTCAATTCGGCCACAAACGTAAGTCAATTCGGCCACATATTGAGATATTGATAATAGTAGTCGTGGACAACTTGTGTGATGTACGTGCCGATACTTTGCCATGGGGTTTATTGATAAGGGTGCGACATATTTCTGACGGGAAAACATGGTTGTAATAATAGATGTTAAAGAACTTGGGTGGGGATACACATGCCTCTACTTTGCGCATGGGGTTTTTACCATCGAGTATTGATCAGTGTGCAGCATGGGGCGGCATATGGATACATTTCTGACGCATGATGGGAAAGCGCGGTTGTAAAAGGCCTGATTTGAATGGTCTTCACACAGGCTGTGGTCTGAAAATGAAGTGCACTAGCAGACAAGGTCTAATTAGCATTATACCGTGTGTCCCAAAAAAACGCAACACTTGGTGGCAGGCGCCATAAGTTTTGAACAAAAGCACGCGACTACTTATTCTTTGTTGTAAGGTAAGATGGGACTGTTACCTAATATCCCTGAATTCAATTACCGTACGTGTAGTAGTGTCCGTACGAACAATGACTACACATCAGATTTTGTCCTTATTAGGTTGCTTTTGGTCTTGCCACTAGTAGGGTATGTTTAATAACCATCCTTGTAGCAAACAATCAAAAATTGATTTTTGGATTAAGCAAATCGCTGATAGTCTTTATTTCGTAAAATTGTGCGTCGTTTGGGATGGGCAAGTGCGAGGTGAAAAAATGCATCGTGTAGTCAGTATAATATGACAATTTTTAGTTATGGTGGAAAATATAGGAAGGGCATGTTCAATGCTGTTTCTCAAGATTTACTGCATTAGTGTTAACCCCACCCATCATAATTATCCAATAACAATCCAGGTTTCTAACTTGTATTTTTAACCCGTAGTCTACTAAAGGGGGTGGTTACCACCCCCCTTGAGGTTGGTTTTTTCCCTGGCTTGCTAAAACCCCCTTTTTGGTGCCAAATTATTTTAAAGGTCTAATGGCCCGATCGCTAATAGCCTCGTCCCAGGAAGCCCCAGATTTTACCGGAAGTGCGGTCAACATTTGTGGTCTATCATAAGAAAAGCTACTATTTTTCTCATTTACCCTGTGACAACTTAGGACCAAAAGGGTGTTTAGTGTGGAAGTTATGAGCGAAAATGTACCCCATTTTGGTCGACCAATATTAAGTTTACACAGTGCTCTATGGGACTTACAAAATCACGTTTTTAGCTCTCACATCAAAACCAATTGAAATATCGGCGCGAAACTTTACAGATGTGGTTTTGGGGCGAAGGCCAATCTATCAAGATGAAAACTTCATATCCTTAAATCGGGCCATCCCCCTTTAATGTAATTGTCAATTGACATTTTCCGCTCCTTTTCATCCAAAAACAAACATCCACCGGGGTATAGGTAAGATACAGGGTGATCCCAAAGTGATGAAGTACCAACATGCCTAACACAACACAGGAACATCAGACACTTGATTTTGGTACCAATAGCTATGGTCCTCCTCTTCCATTGATACCAAAATGAGTACCAACATGCCTAGCATTACGTCACAATGACGTCATAAAGTTTGCATGTCAGCAAAAACTGCCAATTTCCATAGACACAGTGAAAAATTCAATTTTTCGCCAAAAAAGGTTGGGAAAATCAGATTTTCATGCGGTTTTTGGGAAATGACTAGTTTTATATAATGACAGAATTTTAGAGCTATAATAAGATGTTTGAGTCGCTAAAATTGCAAAATATCAGTTTTCCACCCTACATTCAGTATTTTCATACTTTCCTCAACATATGTCATGGTGACGTCATAATGGGGATGTTGGTACTTATTTTGGTACCAATGTTAAGAAGAAACTCTAAGCTACCAAATTTACAGGAATCTGGTGTTCAGTAACAAAAATCACGGGGTGGTAACCACCCCCTTCGGGAGTTAACCACCCCCCCCCCCGGAGTTTTGTTACAAAAAATGGCTCAGGTAGACGAGGGTTAATCCTTAAGATATGGCCAAAATGTTGGTATAGATTTCAGTACAATTATACCTACTTTATATTTTCCGGGGGGGATCACATATGAAATAATTATGAGTGTAAGGCTGGCGCTTCGAAACCCAGGGCCATTTGGTGACAGGATTAAAAAAATAGGGGTCTGGGTGAGAGATGCCCAAAATAAGGGGGTTTTGGGTGACACATTTAATATATTCCCCAAAATGTTTTTTTTTTTAGAAAATTTTGCAGAAATTTCACCCAAAATAGGGATCTTGGAGTGAAAATTTGCAAAATTTTCCCAAAAATGTTTTTGGGGGTGACAGTTTGGTAAAATTTTAAAAAAAATATAGCGTCTTTGAGTGATAGCGATGCTGAAAATGGGGGTCTTAACAGCCTTACATGCGATGCGCGTCAACTCCAAGATGGGAGTGCCCCCGGGATATTTTCCCCTGTACAAATCTTTCCCCCTGCAAATGCATGTTCCCTGCGTCTTATACTTCTAGACTTTTGATATGCTATTCTCTCATTTCTAAATATATAAATAGAAATATTATTTTGAGGTCAAACCATCATTTAATTTCTTGCACTACAAGTAATGAGATGTAGGGATGAAGTTGAACACCAGTCAATTGAAACAAGTGGCCAAGCTGGGAGAAAATGGGATTTTTCCACAGTATTTTGTACTTGGAAAATTTTGTCGTGCCATGTTACATGGTAAACTACGTCATTATTAACAAATTCAATTTGCTCGCAAATGATAGTCTTGGCCATTGGAATAATACAGATATATTTTGCACATGAAAAGCATACCCCAAAACAGATACGGACATTAAGAAGAGGCCAAGATATCCATGTAATTTGCAAGGCCAATTCTAAGTTTGCCGTAACTGTTATCAACAAATGTGTTGACGATTACATGATCTCCTAGACTCGTATCCTGTATCTATACTAAAAATTGAGGTCGGTTTGTCCTATGATTTGTTATGCTTTGACATATGGGGGCTGATATTGGCATGAGGGTTAGGGGAGGACAGTCTGACCCAAAGGTCAAATGTCATCTGGAGTGTAAATTTGCATAGAAATGCCCTATGACCACCAATTTGGGTCAAAAGGAGCACTGACTCAAGCACAGAATCAATGAGGTCAAAGGCCACACATAGGTCAAAGGGTCACCCCCAGGGAAATCACTATTGATATTAAAATACAAAGGTCACAGACGTTCGAAAATAGGATTCTGTCTTAATCAATTTCAGGCTAGGGCAATAAAAGCTTTACACCATGCAAAAATATAAATTTGTGAGGGCACACTCTTTTTTCAAATGTGCCAGTGTCTCTTTGTCCGCGGGGGGGGGGGCCCTTGTATTCAAAGTGGATATGTGCGTGAACAAGAAAACGCGTAAAAAGGTTGTCTTTTTTCCAACAGTTGATGTACGCGAGTACCATTTAGGGTGTCAAAAACAGCATAATATGGACAAAGGTATGTTTTTTCTAACCCTGAAATTGTCATGTTATATCCTTAACAGGGATCAAAATCTCCAAAATATTGTAATGGGAACTTGGGAAGTAAAGCCAAGCAAAAAAAAAGGGTCTATTTCAGATAACTGCCATTGCGTACTTGTTGAGGGTATCTTAAACGATAAAAATACTTGTTTAAGGTATGTTTTAGCTTGTTTTTTTAGTCGTGAAATATTTGGTTGGGTGCATTTTGAAAGTCCCTGTTCACGCATCATATCCACCTTTGAAATACAAGGGCCCCCCCCCCCCCGGGCTCTTTTTGAGACGTCCTCCCAACCCTAACAAAACAATGTTGGCAGGTGGTTTTGTGAATTTCCTGTTTTTCCTGTTTTCACTGTTTTTGTGCAATTGCAACCATGCGTGGGCATACATTTTGTCATTTACGAGCCCCTTCTCCTTTATATATGAGCCTGTATAAAAAACAATCAATGAAGCCTATACAGAATAAAACACCACTGTCTAAGTCTCGTGCATAAGCATGTATTGAATTGCTGATTTCCACACCTATACTTTGGTCTCGTCTGAAGTAATGAAGTGGCGATGCGCGCATACACCCAGTGCCCACCTTTCAGTTGCAGTGCGCTTGTGCTTTACCTATGCGCGCTAAAAGTCAGTTCAATGTATACGCCCGTGTGGCTACTTCATGCTTCGAGCTGGACAGAGTTTGGTTTTTGAGTTAGTACATTTGGCATTGTAGTAATTCAAAATATGGGTTACAGGTTTCCAACACTACCAGCTTCACATGGTGAGAACGTCCCATCCCTTCAGTATTGTTGTTGAGGTTAGTACATTTGGCATTGTAGTAATTCAAAATTATTTGGTTACAGGTTTCCAACACTACCATGGAGCACATGGTGATAACTTCCCATCCTTCACTGAGATTGTTGGTGAGAAACTCCTTGCCCAGTAGGCCATCTTTCCTTTACATGAATTCCTACAGTAGAGGCACATCAACAAGCTATATTGTAGTAGAAGATAATCCAACTCTTAGGTAACTACAGTCTGTCCAGCTCGAAGTAGTGACGCGGGCATATACATTGTACGGACTTTCAGCGCGCGGGCAGTAGGCAAGCACCAGCGCACTGCAACTGAATGGCGGCACTGGGTATACGCGCGCATCGTTCACATCATACCCAGTCAATACACGTATAGTGAGGGTGACATCAATGTTTACTACACCAGTTAGCACCTGGTCTGACATGTTAGAGGTGCGAAGATTATGCCCATACAGATACCGCATTCATAGCCTTCCACGCCTGATTGAGCGCGAATTTTTAAAAGAACAAGCCTTGCAGGTGCTCACGCATACTGCCGGGCATTGCTTTGTTCATTGCCTGGTGTTGACGTCACCTCATCTATAAGTTGTGTGATTTGACAAATTCAAGTTCCATGGCAAGGTCCATAGCCTCGTCCCCCGAACCGCAGATTTTACTGGAAATGGTCAATATTAGGAGTACAAAATGTACCCCATTTTTATCATTTAAAGGTGGGTGACCTGATCATGACCCAAATTTTCAGGTTTTATCCTTCACATGGAAGCATATCATCAAAAACATCCGACTACTTATTTTGAATTAAATCGGCCCAGCTGTTTGGATAGTAGAAGCAAAAATGTGTACAAAATTGGCCCATAGACCGTGTGTTACTGTGTGTTAATAAATGTGGTATACCACACTTGTGTGACATTTTTGTTCATAAAATTAAAAGGAAACATTTTCTGGGCCTAAAATTTCACTGGAGTAATGATAAAAATATGAGCTTGCTTCTGATACCAAAATCTCCCATTTTGATGGAGTAAAGTGAGGGGATGAGGTTGTCGATCGGGTCACCCACCTTAAATTTCACACACCGAGGTTTACAAAATGTTTTAGCGCGCATCATAACGGATTAAAATATTGGCGCTAAAAATCTAGAGATGAGGTTTTGGGGTTAAAGCAATAACAGCACATTTTTTGAAGAGCGCTCCCAATTTTCAAAATTTGATATTTTTGCACAGTTACGTTTGTAATTGTCTAGTAAACTACACCTGCGAACGAGAATGGTAAAAAATGCACATTTATCATAAAATAAGCGA
This sequence comes from Ophioderma brevispina, assembly GCA_023653785.1. Classification (NCBI taxonomy): domain Eukaryota; kingdom Metazoa; phylum Echinodermata; class Ophiuroidea; order Amphilepidida; family Ophiodermatidae; genus Ophioderma; species Ophioderma brevispina. Next base: position 18,518 of record JAMKCH010037253.1, on the reverse strand, counting down.
TTTTGTAATTAGATTTGGGATCCCAGAATGTACTTAACGGCAGAGCTGGAAATGCCAAGTTTATGTCTGTCCATGATGAAATAGTGCCACCTCAAGAAAATGACCTCTAACTTGACTTGCCTGAACCAATAAAACAACTAATGGATGAGCGTAGACATGTACATGGCGCTATTTCCCCGGTTATTTCATATTGGAAGGCCGTTTCCAGCAGCCGTTGAATTATTATCGGAGATCTCCAAAATTAATTATTCTAATTACAAAATTGTTTCGTTTGCGACACAGACATTTTCGAGCTTAACCATTCACAGGTATAGTTTACAAGCCAGTTACCAATGCAACCGTGTAAAAATCTCAAAATTTTTGAAAAATTGGGGGCGCTCTTCAAAAAAATGTGCTATTATTGCTTTAAGGTCAGCATCAGGTCAAAAGTAACGATGTCCTGGATTTGACACACTGCACAAGACACATCACACACAAGACAATGTAATGTAATAATTGCTTTATTATTTTTACACTACTTACATGTTTAAATTCACACACATATTGGAACATTCCAACTATGATTGTGATAGCAAAACATCAAAAATAAAAATGGACACCTAGAACAAAATTGTTTGCAAAGAAAAGGCACAGAAGGTGTCAGTGCAAAGTAGGCCAAATTCTAAGTGCTCTTCTTGCACTTAAGTTGTTTGAAACATCTAATGCATGGTGCTAAATAGGTGGGCTTATAACTGCAAATAGCATATACCGTGTGTACAAAGCATAGCTGTACTTCAGAGGGTGTATTGAGTCAATCCCACAATGCACCAGTTTTGGGAAATTTCACCTCAAATGGGTCATGTGGTCCCCAAAAATCCAATTCTTAACACAAAAAAAACCTGACTTTTACGCTCATTTTAGCGAACAAAGCGTTAGTACTTAGGGAATTTTTTGCATCATGACATGTCTTGTGGTTCTTAAACTTTTGAAACACTTATCCCGTTAGTACTGACATGTATTTAGTACAGTACAGTATTGGCACATTACAATGCATTATGGGATTGGTTCAAAACACCCTCTGGCTATACTTAAAGCATATTTACTGCTGTTGCTGCATGTATGGATATTTGTTGATAATTTCATAAGAATAATGGCACAATATATTCGTCAACAACAAACCAATATGCACCATAGAGTGTGTGAAACATGTAATTTGCACACCAGAGGTGGTGCCAGGGTAAATTTAATCTTAGGGAGTGCAAAAAATCAAATTTTGAAACTCTTTGGGGGGGGGGCTTCTTCCTTGCCACCCCTGGCACTACCCCTGACACCAGAACAATGTTATAGTTTGAGGTTTATTTTGCAATGAAATGCATTTCACACGATTTGGCACTCCACAACTATGCTTTAAAAATGGAAAGCTACCGGAGATTAAATCAACATGGACTGTGTTACATGTCACAGGTATTATCTAATTTATGTACAATATAACAAAATAACCCAGTTTGCATTGTTTTGCATCAGGGCAGCCCGATGGGATCAAGAGAAAATTTTGTGCACCTTTGTAAGATGCTTTGGATAATTCGCACTTTGTACGGTTCGCCATTTGCAGGGAGAGCTTCAAACTGACACTGGAATTGATGAGATTGCTATATAACATTGCATTCATCTCTTGCAAGGCCATTGGTTTTGTTTAGAAAGAATCAAACCTGATCAAACTATTGCGCAAGTGCTCCATTCATATTGCTGCCAGTCCGAGGCTCTTCCCGCAAATGGCGAAACCGTGCAAAGAGCGAATACGTCCCTTTGGAGGAAATAAACTCAAAATTTTCAACACTGAAAAACTGTCATTTCAACTGTACAGGATTTAAAATCCAAAATGAAAAGAGGGGGAAATACAATGCGTTCAAGTCATACATGCTCCAATTCAAGGACTGCCCCAGGGTTCACAGCAGTAACATTAGTACTTCTGAATTAAAAATGATACAAATTTACAACATGGTTTGGATTTGGGAAGGCCAAATGACTTCCTGTATATCAAAACTTGTCAGTTTGTCAAATTCAAAACAAATAATTTCACTACACGCTTTTCACATTTGGTAGATGTGCCATATAAGGGAGGGGTCATTATTTACATGGGGGTGGAGGATTGGGGGGTGGAGGATTAGAGGGGAAAATACAAAAAAATTGTAAGAGGGGGAACATGAAATTTTCCCCCATGAACATAACTTTAAATGGCGCAATTTTATAAAATTGAGGGGAAATGCAAACTTTGGGAACAGTAGAGAAGGGAGAACACAAAATTTTTCAATGGCTCAATTCCTCCGATCCCCTAGCATAAATAATGACCCATTCCTAGGACCCTCTGAAAACTCTCTCTACAAGCCTTTGGTAACACCAAGTCGTGCTTTACAGAATAAAGCACATCAACCAAGTGTAACAAGTACAAGAGAATGCATGAGGGTATAGTCTTACATGGAACAACTACCTCCCAAACTCATGTGGTATTTGTTTCACTACACCCAATACATATTTATTTCTCAAGTACAGTTTGAGAAGTTTTACTAGGGAGTACTCTCTAAAGTCAGCTCTGAGCTCTAGTATTCACGGCCAATTTCTTCATGGTAGTTGCCACACAGTTACCACGGATTACCTACCCACTAGACGTACACTCGGCCAGGATTTCCATGTTTTTTTGCCGCATAGACGGAGGGTATACACAGCGGCTGTCTGCACCACCACGGTGTTGCTAAGTGGTTACACCAGCTCTCAGCGCATACCGGTACTTCTCATGTTTGTTTTTTAAATATTTTGGCATATATTTGCATTTTTATTAAGTGTACATGATTCATGATTGTGGGGTTTTTTGATGATGCCCGAGTTGAATTTCAGAATGATTTTCCTCAAAAATGATAAAAAAAGCTAAACAAAGGCCAATTGTATATATATAGCACCCTCATGTTGTCTGCTATCAAAATGGCGTCGTAGTAACTGTGGGGTAGCTATGTGGTAGCTGCGTGTCTACTCTGGTACTGACTACACCACATCCACTTTTCTCCACCTAGTGGGCAACTACAGAGTAGCCACTGCGGTAGGTACTGTAGAGTAGACACATCACTGTATACCTAATGACTGTGCTTTCCAAGCCCTATCTTGCCGCTGCCCCATTGCAACTAGCCCAGTGTGTATTGTGCAGTAGCTGCTGCGGTAGAGACAATGTAACTGCCATATAGACTACCACGTGAGTAAGAAAATGGCCGTGTTAACAAGCCCAATTTAAATAGTGCCTGGAGATGCCAGTGAGTATCACTATATCCTGAAAGTGGTACACAAAATCCTGAAAAAGTTCAATTGGATTTTGAAAATCAACTTTTAAATTTAAACCACTTGGTGCACAATTTTTATATTTTTGTGGACTTTTCTGAATGACCGCACTGCTGTGTATAGGCCTGGCCCTATTTGCAGGGAAATATCAAGACATTACAATATAGGTTGAATAAATATGTCTTGTACACATTGGACTGAACACCCATGTGAATCAGACAATACTATAGTCCGTGTTGCTACCTCTGTGCAGTGACGTCAGCACAAGATTTTTTGAAGAGACAGTGCTTTTACGCACACAAACAAAGACGACATTTCTTGATGTGGGCAGCACGCGGTAGTTTTTGACCACCACCTTTTTTTTTTTTTTTTTTTTGGGGGGGGGGGGAGCTTCTTCCTTGCCACCCCTGGCACTACCCCTGACACCAGAACAATGTTATAGTTTGAGGTTAATTTTGCAATGAAATGCATTTCACACGATTTGGCACTCCACAACTATGCTTTAAAAATGGAAAGCTACCGGAGATTAAATCAACATGGACTGTGTTACATGTCACAGGTATTATCTTAATCCGGATGCAAAAGCACCACAGAATGGCCCGCAGATGACGGAAATATGATGCATGTTACAAGAATACATACCCCATCTTTACAGGTTGTTAACTCTGTGATCAGTGGCGGCACCAGACCCCCACCCCCACCCCGGCCAAAAGAAAAATGACAGATTTTGAACAAAAATCTGTGATTTGGGACCAAAAACACAGATTCTGGGCCAAAATTGATTACAAATCTCCAAATTTTTGATATTTTTTTTTTTTTTTTTTTTTTTTGTAACAAGTACAAGAGAATGCATGAGGGTATAGTCTTGTTTCACTACACCCAATACATATTTATTTCTCAAGTACAGTTTGAGAAGTTTTACTAGGCAGTACTCTCTAAAGTCAGCTCTGAGCTCTAGTATTCACGGCCAATTTCTTCATGGTAGTTGCCACACAGTTACCACACAGTTACCACGGATTACCTACCCACTAGACGTACACTCGGCCAGGATTTCCATGTTTTTTTGCCGCATTGACGGAGGGTATATACACAGCGGCTGTCTGCACCACCGCGGTGTTGCTATGTGGTTACACCAGCTCTCAGCGCATACCGGTACTTCTCATGTTTGTTTTTTTAAATATTTTGGCATATATTTGCATTTTTATTAAGTGTACATGATTATGGGGTTTTTTGATGATGCCCGAGTTGAATTTCAGAATGATTTTCCTCAAAAATGATAAAAAAAAGCTAAACAAAGGCCAATTGTATATATATAGCACCCTCATGTTGTCTGCTATCAAAATGGCGTCGTAGTAACTGTGGGGTAGGTATGTGGTAGCTGCGTGTCTACTCTGGTACTGACTACACCACATCCACTTTTCTCCACCTAGTGGGCAACTACAGAGTAGCCACTGCGGTAGGTACTGTAGAGTAGACACATCACTGTATACCTAATGACTGTGCTTTCCAAGCCCTATCTTGCCGCTGCTCCATTGCAACTAGCCCAGTGTGTATTGTGCAGTAGCTGCTGCGGTAGAGACAATGTAACTGCCATATAGACTACCACGTGAGTAAGAAAATGCCCGTGTTAACAAGCCCAATTTAAGTAGTGCCTGGAGATGCCAGTGAGTATCACTATATCCTGAAAGTGGTACACAAAATCCTGAAAAAGTTCAATTGGATTTTGAAAATCAACTTTTAAATTTAAACCACTTGGTGCACAATTTTTATATTTTTGTGGACTTTTCTGAATGACCGCACTGCTGTGTATAGGCCTGGCCCTATTTGCAGGGAAATATCAAGACATTACAATATAGGTTGAATAAATATGTCTTGTACACATTGGACTGAACACCCATGTGAATCAGACAATACTATAGTCTGTGTTGCTACCTCTGTGCAGTGACGTCAGCACAAGATTTTTTGAAGAGACAGTGCTTTTACGCACACAAACAAAGACGACATTTCTTGATGTGGGCAGCACGCGGTAGTTTTTGACCACCACCCATACTCCAGGAGCAGGTCTCCCTCACTAACCTCAAAGGGCAGCTATTGATTTTTCTTATTTTTTTTGGACTTAAATATTTCCCTCTAATCTGAAAAAATAAAAAAAAATTTATATATTTTAAAAGAAGCAGTAGCGAGATTCGAACCAAAGACCACTGTATCATAAGGTCGGCTACCTAACCACATGACCAGCAAGAATTGGTGTGTTGCAATTCTAATCCTTGATAACATTTATGGAATAAATCGCTACTGCTACTGTGGTCAGCATTCAATATAATGAATAGCTCCGCTCTGCAACGGTTGCCACAACCTATGCTCCAGGAGCATGAGTGGTGGTCAAAATCTTACACTTACATGTGTGCGTAAATGTTATGATATTACTGCACAGAGATAGAGACACAGACTCTTCAACAGAACTGCAACTCTATATGCAATTTGTAGCTTTGGTGCATAAATATGCATAGGGTGTAGGATATAATCCTTTTTTGCTTACTTCACTTAAACACATGATAAGTACTACAAAAAAACCGTTATCAGCATGATAACAACTCACTGTACCTAACAAGGAAACAATTACTACAAATAACATGCTGGCACAAATGAAGCCAAAACTTGAATAATTGAGAGTAAAATTAAGGTAAAGGGGACAGACCTGTGTACACAGGAACGGAGTGCCCACGCCTTTTCGAACTGATTGGACCAGACTCCACCATATAATGTTGCTATTGGAGGATTGCTACTCCTAGCTCTCCAATGAATCTGTTACCTTATCTTCCCAACATTGAATAATGCTGGTACCCATTCATACACCTGGGTAGAGAGGAGTAATTGAGGCTAAAGCGCCTTACTCAAGGGCACAACACATTGGCCTCAGCTGGGCTCGAACTCACAACCTCTGGCGTGTCAGATTGTTAGTTTTGTTATAGTGTAATTTACGATGTTATGATAAGGTGCAACTCTGTTAAACAGACAGGGGGCTAGACATTTTCGGGCCTTTTTGGCCTTTACAATTTTTTTTTTTTGGCCTAATGAATAGCTCCGCTCTGCAACGGTTGCCACAACCTATGCTCCAGGAGCATGAGTGGTGGTCAAAATCTTACACTTGTATGTGTGCGTAAATGTTATGATATTACTGCACAGAGGTAGAGACACAGACTCTTCAACAGAACTGCAACTCTATATGCAATTTGTAGCTTTGGTGCATAAATATGCATAGGGTGTAGGATATAATCCTTTTTTGCTTACTTCACTTAAACACATGATAAGTACTACAACAAAACCGTTATCAGCATAACAACTGGGCCAAATCCAAAATTTGTCAACCTTGCGAGGGACGGAATTCATTTTTTCAATTGTCCTTTCTTTCCAGTCAGGAATGAAGACACCTGAAGTATATTACCTAAATAACCAAGCCAAGTTCTCCGCACAAAAACATAAAATAGATGGCCACGATCAAGCGAGTTGCCATGGCAACACATTTTATGGTGCGAGGGACGGAATTTGTCCGTCCCTCGCAAAATTTTCATTCATCTATCCTACATCGCCTGCTGTGTAATTTTTAACTTCAAGTATACAGCATGATTAAGCAACCAATATACTTCAATAATAAAAGGAAAAAATATGGCTTAACCTAATCAAGTTGCTATGGCAACTCAATGTTAAAACGCGAGGGATGGAATTGTCGATTCCGTCCCTCGCGCTAACATATTGCATCGCTATAGCAACATGTTCCATTGTGGCCATGCCATTTTCCCCTGCAATTAAAGCTTATAAAGTGCATTGGCAGTTCATTCCTCAAACCCACTCAAAGTGTCCAATCTACCAACAGGAAAGTTGGGACAATTGAAAATGTCACTCAAATTCCGTCCCTCGCAAAAACTGTATTTTTGGATTTGGCCCAACTCACTGTACCTAACAAGGAAACAATTACTACATATAACATGCTGGCACAAATGAAGCCAAAACTTGAATAATTGAGGAAATGCAACTTTTGGGGGGAACAGTAGAGAAGGGAGAACACAAATGTTCAATGGCCAATTCCTCCGATCCCCTAGCATAAATAATGACCCCATCCTTAGGACCCTCTGAAACTCTCATCTACAGCCCTTGGTAACACCCAAGTCCCGTGCTTTACAGAATAAAGCACATCAACCAGTGTAACAAGTCATAGAGAATACATTAGGGTATAGTCTTACCTGGCACAACTACCTCCAAACTCATCAGTGGTATTTGGTTTACTTCACCCCATACATATTTATTTCTCAAGTACCGTTGAGAAGTTTTACTAGGCAGTACTCTCTAAAGTCCCAGCTCGAGGCTCTAGTAATTCCCGGGCTCAATTTCTTCATGATAGTGCCCACAGTTATCCACTGATTACCTACCACTAGACGTACACTCGGCCAGGATTTCCATGTTTTTTTGCCGCATTGACGGAGGGTATATACACAGCGGCTGTCTGCCCACCGCGGCTTGCTATGTGGTTACACCACTTTCAGCGCATACCGGTACTTCTCATGTTTGTTTTTTCAATATTTTGTGTGTGTTTTTGTGTTCGTGTTTGTTTTTTTTATTGGTTTGGGGGTTTTTTTGATGATGCCCTAGTTCATTTCAAATGATTTTCCTCAAAAATGATAAAAAAGCTAAACAGCAGGCCAATGTATATATTAGCACCCTATTTGTCTGCTGCAAATGGCGTCGTAGTAACTGTGGGGTAGGTATGTGGTAGCTGCGTTCTCCTTCGGTACTGACTAACACACATCCACTTTTCTCCACCTAGTGGGCAACTACAGAGGTCCACTGTGGGAGGTACTGTAGAGTAGACACATCACGTATACCTAATACCTGTGCTTTTCCAAGCCCTATCTTGCCGCTGCTCCATTGCCACTACCCAGTGTGTTGGTGCAGTAGCTGCCTGGCGGTAGACATGGTGTAGATGCCGTATAGGCTACCACGTTAGTAAGAAAATGCCCGTGTTAACAAGCCCAATTTAAATAGTGCCTGGAGATGCCAGTGATATCACTATATACCTGAAGTGGTACACAAAATCCTGAAAAAGTTCAATTGGATTTTGAAAATCAACTTTTAAATTTAAACCACTTGGTGCACATTGTTTATATTTTGTGGACTTTCTGAATGACCGCACGCTGGGTATAGCCTGGCCCGATTTGCAGGGAAATATCAAGACATTACAATATAGGTTGAATAAATATGTCTTGTACACATTGGACTGAACCACCCATGTGAATCAGACAATACTAATAGTCGTTTGCTCCTCTGTTCAGGGACGTCACACAAGATTTTTGAAGAGACAGTGCTTTTACTCACACAAACAAAGACGACATTTCTTGATGTGGGCAGCACGCGGTATTTTTTGACCACCACCTATGCTTCAGGAGCAGGTCGCCCTCACTAACCTCAAAGGGCAGCTATTGAATTTTTCTTATTTGTTTGGGGACTTAAAATATTTCCCTCTAAGCTGAAAAAATCACAAAAACAATTATAGATTTTAAAAGAAGCAGTACTCGGATTCGAACCAAAGACCACTGTATCATAAGGTCCGCTACCTAACCACATGACCAGCAAGAATTGGTGTGTTGCAATTCTAATCCTTTATAACATTTATGGAATAAGTCGCTACTGCTACTGTGGTCAGCATTCAATATAATGAATAGCTCCGCTCTGCAATGGTTCGCCATAAAACACAAAAAAAAAAAACAACCTATGCTCCAGGATCATGAGTGGTGGTCAAAATCGTACACTTGCCTGTGTGCGTAAATGTTTATGATTTGACGTCACAGAGGTAGAGACACAGACTCTTCAACATACCTGACACCTATATGCAATGTGTAGCTTTGTGCATCAAATATGCATAGGGTGTAGGATATACCTTTTTTGCTTACTTCACTTAAGGTAGGATTATTGGCTCGGCCTTTCCCCCCCAAAATTTGCCCAGATCGTGGTTTAAATTCTCATGAATGTTTTGTATTGTGAAAGAAACATGTTGTGAAAAGTTTTTTTCCAAAAGCGTTTTAGAGATATGTCACGTATGCGTTTTCAAATTCCCATAGACTTTGTACCGGGGCTGATTTTGGCGGTAATAGAAATGACCAAACTGGGCAATTTTGTGAAAACTAGACATTTTCTTTCAAATTATTTTCTCAAGTACTTGTATGAGTTATAAGATTGGGTGTTTTGTTTTCTAATGTTAAAGCATATCAAAAATCCATACAATTTTTTATTTTTTGTGGTCATCAAAAACAAAGAACTTTTGGGATTTTTTTGTCGATTGTTTTTTTGTTTTAGTATTTACAAAATACTGAATCCACTTTTCCATAATTTTTCCTAAAGAAACTACAACTCCCTTGGTGATAAATAAGGTGTCCATGAAAGGAAATCACATTTAGAAAATCTCCGTTGTTTTGCCAGATTGATTGTTTCGTTTGAATAGGTGTTTTAATTTTCCCTAAAATATTTTTTCTAAAGAATTAAACACTTGATTCCAAAAAGCCAACGTGAAGATTTTAGGTTATTTTGTTTAACACCCATCCCTAAATTTTAAGCTTAAAAGCACCTTCCATTTAGGCTGGGAAAAATTATATGTGTAAAAATTCAGTGAATTTTAAAATAAATCAAAACACTACATGGAATCATGTCGTCTTGAAATGCAAAATGTTGGAGGAGAGTTCAATCCTTACCACAGTCCAGTTTTGGACTAATAGATTCGGGGTTTTAAATTTTATGGTCATTTTTCTGTAGACCATTTTATCCGATGACCCTACCTTAAACACATGATAAGTACTACAACAAAACCGTTATCAGCATGATAACAACTCACTGTCAGCTAACAAGGAAACAATTACTACATATAACATGCTGGCACAAATGAAGCCAAAACTTGAATAATTGAGAGTAAAATTAAGGTAAAGGGGACAGACCTGTGTACACAGGAACGGAGTGCCCACGCCTCTTTCGAACTGATTGGACCAGACTCCACCATATAATGTTGCTATTGGAGGATTGCTACACCTAGCTCTCCAATGAATCTGTTACCTTATCTTCCCAACATTGAATAATGCTGGTACCCATTCATACACCTGGGTAGAGAGGAGTAATTGAGGCTAAAGCGCCTTACTCAAGGGCACAACACATTGGCCACAGCTGGGCTCGAACTCACAACCTCTGGCGTGTCAGATTGTTAGTTTTGTTATAGTGTAATTTACGATGTTATGATAAGGTGCAACTCTGTTAAACAGACAGGGCTAGACATTTTCAGGCCTTTTTGGCCTTTACTAGCCTCCCCCATTTCACATGTCTTGTTTGTTGTTTATTTTGTTATGTGAATGATTGTGAGCCAGGTACTTTATCCACTGGACCACATGTGCCCTATAATAGAGTAACCATTTCTTACTTGTACTTCAGGATAATATATGGTAACTTTTTCCTACAAAATTTTGAACTACAGAAATGGTTTCCATTCCTATTTTGCCCCCACTGTGGCTGAATTATGACATTGATGCATTGCATAAGTCAGAGTGAATCTCAAAACAGTATGTTGAATAAAAAACCAATGTGTAATGTATGGTGAAAACAGTGAATGCAATAGGAATCAAACTGTAGGATCTCATCCTCAATGGGAGTTGGGGTTCTACAATCCATCTTCCAAAATTTTCTGTATTGATTTGCTCTTCCACATAGGGCTATCTACTCATCCGGGTTACTTGCCAGTGCTTAGCCTTTATCATCGGCCCTCGTTTCACAGTATCACTTCGCGACACACAACATTGCGCACACTTCCTATCAACTCCTAATCTTAGTTTCCCTGGAAGTGAAAACAAACATGACGTCACTCCTGAACAAACTTCAATTCGAGGCCGTTTGGCAGCCTTTATGACCATTTCTTTGGATTTTTCTGGAATGTACGTGAAACAAGTAGGCATTCCAAAATGGGCATGTTATTTTCTAACTAGCGGCTACAATTACAGTCTCCTGCTATCATTTCAGGTGAAAATACGGCGCATTTTGTACCGGTTTACGTTTTTTGTGACGTCAGCATAGACAGCCCTATGGTAAAATCTCTACCAACATAGTATGCTAAATATTTCCAAAATGTTAAATTTTCACTTTTTTAACAACTGCAATCAAATTATTCGCTTTAACAAAAAATGTACCATCTTGAACATTTTTTGTATAATATTACTTAAATATACAGTTTTTACACTATAACTAGGTCTCCATAATAAATAGGTTTCTTTATAAGTGTATACAAATGTAATGATGTATGGGAAATTTAATATAAAAACGTTCACTTTGACTTCACTCTCTTAACTTGTACAATAATTAAAATGTCGTACAATTGAATGAATAGTCCAAACAAACCTATGGTTGCGCTGACATCAAAATCTCAAAATTAAACCAACAAGTATTAAATATTTTAACTACTTGATTACAAATATTGTGTTAGTAACCCCTGGTAGATGGGCTTATTTTTGCATCATTACATATTCTGGGTTGTACATGAACACAACAGTAACATGGATCAGTAACACAGTAAAAGACACACAGAGGGTGAAGATACTCAAATTTGAACCGTTTGAACTTTCCTCCAAAACCAGAGATTAATTATATCACTGCAGGCAGATTGTCATAGTAATTGTAATTTACAAACAAACCTTGTACCTCATTGGATCCTTTAAAAGTAGATTTCCCCAAAGCTTTGTTCCCATAACAGATTCAAGAGTTTTGTATGGCTACATATCTATCATAATCCGAACAACATTACAGCCACCTACTTAATATGAAAGAATCCTTTTTCAGTTCACTCAATACAAAGCAAACAAACAGTCCCTCAGGCAGTACCTGATAATGAATGTTTAACAGCACTGTGATGAACAAATTTAACAAACACTAAACAAGGAAGGGTATACATCAAAAATCTCACAGAAAACCTTTGTAGTGGATTAATGAGATAGTGAAGTTTTCTGATTACACCACAAGTGCCAATTTTCCCCCATCCCCAGGTGATACCGACCAACATGTCTGGCTCACCAACTATATGACTTTAGGATCACAGATACTGTTTACACCAGGCAAAAAGTCACAGTTCAAATTTGACCCAAGTCTTTATAATTTCATTTTGACTCAGAATGTCAAAACTAAATATTTGCTTTGGGTCATGATTACAGTCAAATTGAATTGGATCAAATTAGACCTTATGTAACGAAAAGTCCATCATATTTCATATTCTTCATGTGTGAGAGGTGGCCTTTAACCACTGCATTTCCACTCTGAGGAATTAGTCACATCATGTTTTTCTCAACACCACTTCAATTTTCTTACAGTGCCAACACCCAAAGACTCAGTAATTTCATTTATGGTAATATGGTAATCCCCTGCCAGTATCGATGTAAATCTAACAACTTTTGCCAAGTGTAATATGGTCATATAAAACTGATTATGCCACTAGGTATGTGGCCACCAAAATATGAAGAAATTGTGTGCTTACTTCCAGAAATCATACACATACAAGAGTTACATAATACAGAGAACATCATCAATGTCTTGGAGTGGTACATATTTTACAAAAGAACATCAACGTACATGTACACGAAGAACTCTTTACAAAATTAGTATGTTTTGTTCATTTACATATGGATCATAGCAAAATATAAAATTCTATTTACACAACAGATACACTGTAACACAGAGGTGTCAAAGTTAATGTTAATACTATAGCCGAGAGCGGACATCCAGGAGTTCAGACAAAAACTGCCCAGCAACAACTCGCGTAAATCGATGCGTGCTGCATGCATAGCGTCATGTGATGTGCAGTGAACCTAAAGATGCAATTTGCGCAGTTTGTTTTCACCGCGATTCAGGGATTCCCTGGGATTCCCCTTTGTTTTCACCGCGATGTGACGTCAGTCCGCTCTCGGCTACACCGTTTACTTTATTTATATACATTATTTGAGTTTGGTTTTAACAAATTTACCTATTTGAACAGCATAGAAGACTTGTGTTATGCAAATATAATCTAACCTTTAATTATCAGTTGTGTTTCTGCTCTGAAGACAGAATCCTTAAAGACATTAGTCTTTGTCAAAGATGCCTCAAAATCTTGTCCACCAAACATAACAGGTGCATGTCGAGGGGGAGGCCTCGGCCGAACGGAGCGAGGCGTCTTTGCGCAAATAGGCATAGTTCTATGCAAGCTTAGTATGTCAATCAAAATATATGGGTCATTCTTCGGTCACGTTTGTGACCTAAAACCGGTAAATTTTTATTTTTTTTGTCGTGGTCATCGTTATTACGACATGTGCCCATTCCACCTAATTTTTTGATGCCTCAGCCGCCAATGTCTATAGAGCAGAACTATTAGTAATCAGATGCTTACTTATACTATAGAAAATTTTTATTTTCAAAAGCCAAGCAATCTCAACTTCATCGTCGACAGTCGCGACTACCTCTAATAGTCCCGACTACGACTAGTGTCAACCCTTGCTATAGTGCTTTTACCTTCCTTGAGTCAGTCACATCAAGGTCGCAGTGATCGCAGCATGAAAATGTGGGCGCTGATTCAAAGCGCTGGCATACACATGTGTGCTCGTATAAAGGCGGTGTGAAAATGCACACGCAAAGCATCTGTCTGAACGCGTTGACGTCACTCACTCAAGGAAGATAAATGGAGTATAAAGCACCTCAAATTTGAGCAATTTGGGTACATTTTTACACAATTAAATCCTAAAATGCACCAAATTTACTGGTGTATCCAGACCTGGCTTTTTGAGGGGGACCCTGGGGGCTAAAAGACCTCAATTGCTGAAAATAGGCCGATTTTTTTTGGGGGGCACCCAAAAGCACCCCCCAAGATATGCACTGAAATTTGTGTGCTTTACGACCAATCAATGCTGCAAACACTTCTTCAGTCAACCAGACTTCTAAGGGTAGGGTGGTGAAGGACAAAGAAAAACTCATTATTGCCTAACTGAAAATTTTCCTCAGAAATGTCAAAAACAATAAATACCTTAAATTACAAACACACACAAGTGAGAGGGCCATTCTCCGTCACTGCAACATCATCAATGAAAATCTTCATTTTGAGATTATTTCAAACATGACCTAAATCTACTACCAAACTCATTTTAACTCTGAACAAAATATTACTGTACATTCACAAGGCTTATTGAAGTTAGGCATACATTAAAATCATTTCATTTGGCACAATCTTGATAGCTACCCTACTGAATAGGCAGATATTTTGAGGGTTATTATTTTCACAATTGCCTTGACACACAACAGATTTGTAGTCCCTTAAGTTCCACATCCACAATCCAGAAATACAGCTACACTATATAGTCCCTGCAGTGTATCAAATTTACTTCACTGTAACTGCTTAACAGAAGGTGTAAAAATAAAAACACACAAAAATACCTGACTATTTTAAGTAGTTTCAATACTGAAATAATTACTTAAGAATCGCGCAAAGAAATTCCAGGGCTGCAAGATGCAACTTTTCTTGCAACCACCTAGTTCAAAATGTGGCCTGATCCATGCACCTGACTCACCTAATAAAAAGTTGATACTTTATATATCATCATAGCAAATTATCTCCTTTCTAGTCCTTGATCCCTGATTAAACGACTTTTACAATAAACCATAACCGGCATAATTGCTGAGCTCTACTGGTCAATTTTAAGAAATCTCACTACCTGTGTACATATTTAAGTACACAAATACCATAGGTATTTAGCCTTTTTTCTTACTTACATTTAGCAAAATCAGTTTGGCTTTTCCCCGTCATTTAAAAGCTTCAAGGGAAAATACTTAAGTGTAATCAACTTTAGGCAAGTAAGTAGGCCAACACGATTTTAAACTTAACTATCCATCAACATCACATATCCTACACAGCTCCAGTGGCGGTACCGGGGACGGGGGGATTCCCCGTTAGAAGAAAAATGACAACATTTTTAGCAAAAATCAGCGATTTGGGGCCAAAAAATTACAAACATTTGGCAAAAATCAGCGATTTTTGATCAAAATTGGTTACAAATCTCCAAATTTTCAATGTTTTGCCTTCCATATTTCACCTTTTCCAAAAAATATTTACCCCCAGAAAAAAGCCTGGCACTGCCACTGCACAGCTTCTGTGACTAAATCTGACTTTATCTAAATCTGCCATCAGACCAATGACCAGGTTTAAGACTAGACCTTAGACTTCAGATATCACAATGCAAAATCTGGTCTTCAGAGGTTAATGTTAGCATTCCAAGTCTCCTTGGACCAAATCCCATTATGTACATTTGTTGACA
This sequence comes from Ophioderma brevispina, assembly GCA_023653785.1. NCBI lineage: Eukaryota > Metazoa > Echinodermata > Ophiuroidea > Amphilepidida > Ophiodermatidae > Ophioderma > Ophioderma brevispina. Next base: position 2,865 of record JAMKCH010037253.1, on the reverse strand, counting down.
CTTTTTTGTGACATTCCATGTACATGTATACAACTGGACATTTCTAGGCTAGTTCCCTAGTATTGGCCAACCTAAGCAGATACAGTAGTATTGCAGTACTAGGGAATTTCACTCCTTTGCATTTTCCTGTATTGTATTCGCTGATGTAGTCACAGTAGTATACATTGGTTACTGGTTCAAGCCTTGGCTCATGTACCTATTCCAATTATGATATGCTATAGGATTTGTGTTGTGATCAATGTGAACAGTGGCTCATACAAAAGTTAGCATGAGCCAGTTGACCTGGCAACAGCTTATTCTAACATGCTCTACATCAGCGAATAGCAACATGAATGAAGAAATAATACTTTAGTTATGTACTTTTGCACTGCCTTCATCTGTTTAAAAAAAGGTTCAGAAACAGAAGGTTAAAGAGGGAATCCGAAGAGAAAAATATAAGGTTCTTAGTAGATATGGGTCTATTGTACCAAACCAGAAAGTCTGAGTGTCAGAGGATAGGGGGTTGTGAAGAAATACGGTAATCGTAGGTACCGTGTATAAACACTCACTGCCATATCAATCTATTTCCTCACATTTTTTTTTTCTCTCCAGAGTCCCCCTTTAAGCTATTCCATTTCATGTCACGGAGGATGTAAGATTCTCCTTGAGCAAACACTTATCACAGTCAATCAGTCAGTTACAGACTTGACAAGAAAGCTGTGCAGTTCCTCAAAGCAAATAAGAGGAGATATTACGGGAATTATGAAATCCCAATATTTTACCTTGAATGAGTACCATTATGGAAAGAATTTTGTATTCTGCCACCACCCTATGAATTTCATTTCTGTACTTGGACTTTATTAAACATACAAACTTTGTATAATCGCCTTTAAATTGGCAAGATTGGGATGGTGTTCCATTCATTTAGGTACTTTTGTGGATTGCAATCTGTAGAGCTGTACGTTTCAAACTTTAAAACCCCCTGGGCACAACCACCTATGATACAATCTGTCCAATTAACTCATTAACACACACAACATGAAGACGCCCTAGCCCTCTGAGTAACCAATCAAAGTTGCTTCTAAACACATGCCCCCGGGGGGGGGGGGCCACTTCTATTCAAAGGTGGGATATGATGCGTGAACATTGCCTTTCAAAATGCACCCCCCCCCCTAAAACCCCCAAACGTATTTTCACCGACTAAAAAACAAGCTAAAACATAACCCTAAACAAGTATTTTTAATCTGTTTCTGACACCCTCAACAAGTAACAAACAGTGCAATTGAATCGTAAATATTATACCCTTTATTATTTTGGCTTTGCTTTACTTGTTCCGCAGTTCCGATTAACAAACATTTGCTGATTTTGATACCCTGCTTAGTGAGATATACCATGAAAATTTCAGGGTTAAGAAAAAAACATACCCTTTTTTTTTTTTTCCATATTTTGCTTTTTTGATACCCTAACCGATGTACGGCCTACATCGCCAGTTGGAAAAAAGAACAAACCCCTTTTTACCTTTTCTTGTTCTACGCATCATATCCACCTTTGAATACAGAGGCCCCCCCGCCCCCCCCCCCCCCCCCCCCCCCCCCGGGCCCATGCCACCATTCTTACAGAACCATGATTTGCCTCCTGCAATGATATTCCCTTCCAAGTAACCTATCAAAATAGTGCTTAGTTTGCGATAGATAGCCGAGTGCACAGGGGGTTAAATTAGGCTTGACTGTCATTGTCTACCTTTATCAGGGGTGTCCAACCTTTTTAACGAAGGGGCCGCATTGTTTGACGCCACAACTATTGTGGGCCGCAAGCAAAAATGGGGTCTCAAGTTTAGTTTTTGTGTGCCTCCAAGAACTGGAATTTGAACCCATTCTATACCCATTTTTGCTGATGAAAACAGGGACAGAGCTATACCACAGATGCAGATTTGGGCCAAATTTAACAAAATTCACAAATTGCTGATTTTTTTTTTTTTTTTTTTAACCTTTTTAGCAAATTTGGAAAAATTAGGAAATTGACTACTTTTCCAACAATTTTTAGAAAAGTTGGTTTCAATTGAGGGGGGAATGGGGTTTAACTAATTTTCAACTAATCTTTAAAAAATTTTGAAAAAGCCAACCCATATCTCACCAAAATTGGCATTAAAAAGGGGTCCTTTCATATCCAGAAGAATAAAATAAGACCCTATGGTTCTTTGGTTCTATGTGTTTTATAGTTAATTACATTGTTTTTTTTTTACATCGTTTAATTTGAGATATTTATGGCATTGTTTTGTCTGAAGTAGTACCTTGCGGGACACATGTGAACTGCTGCAGCGGTGGCGCAAATGGCCCACTGGCCACATGAATTGGACAACCACCTTTCTCTGAGAGCTGACCTATACCTTGGCAACAGCCCTTTGGCTACTGTTTACTGCATATCTCTCACAGTGGAGTGGCCGTTCTTTTTAAGGAGGATTGAATGTAATGATATGTTGTGGTCTGCCACTCTAACACTAATTAACTTAATAAGTTAACCCACTCAGCTTTCTCATATCCTTTCTGCACGATAAACCGGCAGCAGCGAGCATTTGTCTTCCCTCGTCAAATCTGCCATCCTTGTCCTTGTCGAATTTTTAAATAGAACGTCCAGCCTTGGGCGTATGGGCCACGGAAAATCTGGAAGGTCATCGTAGATCACAAACCCGTCACCGTTCCTGTCCCATAGACTGAATTTATTTCTTAAATCTGGTGAAAAAATTACAAGCATAGATGGTTAGAAAAAAATGCTAGTAATGGCAAAGATTTAAAAAAAATTTTTTTTTGGTTGGTTTTTTTTTTTTTTTGTTGTGTTTGGGGTGTGTTTTGTTTTTGTTGGTTTTTAGGTTTTGTCTGTAATTCTTAG
>JAMKCH010037252.1:0-13685 GCA_023653785.1 Ophioderma brevispina | reverse complement strand
GCCATTTTTTCCGATCTCAAAATCATATATGAAAGTTGAAGAAATAATGAATAATGAAATGGTCACCTCATTAAAATAAATCAAACTGAGTTACGAGGACTATAATCAACTTACGGGCCTCAGACTGGAGTGCGTCGCGTTGTCTTCCGCTTGTCCCGAGTAAAACTGTAATATCGGGACCACTATCACGGGCTTGTTTTGTTTTGTATAATTTTTGACATTTACGTAATGTAATTTTAATGGAACTAGGCCTATTCGGCGATTGAAACAATCTAAAAAAACCATGTAATAAAAACAATACAATGATAAATATATAAAGATGGATTTGTCCTGTTTGCTGATCCAATATCGTCTTTGGGATGGGCATTCAAATGGTTCTTTTATCATGCTATATAGACGGCCTATATGATTCCAATATGACACGATACTGGACGGTAAAACAAAACCTGATGTTATTGATTTTTATCCCTCACATCACAGTCATCAGCATGCACCCCATCACTAGTAGAATGCCGGTTAAAAGAAAATCTATGCCTATCAGTCAGTTGGGGCATTCCGGACTCTCGACTCAATCCGTTGAGTCATCCTAGTCGGATTTGGACTCGGACTCATGCTTAGTGGACGCGGACTCTGACTCTGACTCAGGCCCCCGTGGACTCGGACTCATGCCCCATGGACTCGGACTCGGACCTGCTGGACCTCGGACTTGGACTCACCCCCTGTGGACTCGGACTCAAAGATGAGTCCGGCTGAGTCCGGGAAGAAAATTTCATTCAACTTTAAATCAAAAAATAATGAAATGTGTGAGCTAGCCGCATTAAATGTTACCTCACAAACCTCTACAGCACAAACATGTTTTAAAGTTTTTAATTATTGCTACAAACATGTTGTTTTTATAAACCCCCCCTCAATTTCACAGTTATTTTAAAAGTAATGTTCTTTTTTCATATTCAGATGTATTTTCTCACTTTTTTTCTTCTTCAGACTTCAGATTTTGCTGTTGTGATTTTTCTATATTTTCAAAGCTGAAGGGTTCAAATTTAAAAATACATTTTTGGCTAATTTAATTTCCATAGTAATTATCGTTTTTTCTCATTGTCGCGTCATCATCATCCCTCATCGGCTCACTCATCATTGTCATCAGCATCAGTGTTTTCAATCATCCTACTCCTAGGCAGTTCATTTTCGAAGTGCAGCTTAAAATCCTTCAGCGTAAAGTCTAGCCAGCCTCAGATCACAAACTTCACACAGCTTCATTGTCACACTACCACAGGTCTGCTCTAGTCCTACACAGTCTCACAGAGTTGTAACCTGAATCGTACTCTGCCCGAGCCTACTTCAACACGATCAATTATTTGCCATGGGTAGGCCTCCGAACAACCCCCACACAACCTTAATTTTTTTGCATTCAACCCAGACTCAGCCCACATTCGTTGGACTCGGACTCAGACTCACTGACTCGGACGCGGACTAGACCTGCCGGATCGACTCAGACTCGGACTCAGGCCCCCGGGGACTCGGACTCAGGCCCCCGGGGACTCGGACTCAGGCCCGATGAACTCGGAACTCGGATACTCAGACTCACGCTGATTGACTCGAATCGGCTTCGGACTCATGAGTCCCGGATCGCTCCAACACTGTGGCCTAAATACGACTTAATCAAAATAACGTTTGAAAGTTTTCTGCCACAGAGAACTGTCGTCACTCATTTGAGAAGATTGATTTGTGGTTGAGTCTTACTGATCCAGAAGCTGCCCAGCTTATTGTTCAATTCATTATATGTCACTTTTCTGCACAGCCTTTTTGAGTCTCAACAGATTTCTCCAATCAAGTATCCAAAATACCTTATATATCTATATCTATATCACGATTTGCTTCCTCATCCTGTGGTGATTTGAAGTTGGTCCCAAATTCCTGTTTACACACCATAGCAAACCGTTGACGAGACTAACGCCTGGGTTTAAAAAATAACTTGCCTTATCACCAAAATATTACTCTGCATGGATTGCGTTTTTTAGGGCTATACCATTGCCAAACTAATTTCATCACTGCTTGATGATGCCAATATACGCCCAATGGTAGGTGAATCACGGCGCGGCGCCACTGTCAACCAATGGGTGTGCAACTTTCAAACAGATTGGTGTGTATAGGTTTCCTTCCCACGTCGCAGACAGCCAGAGAAGAATTAATTAATCAGAGTTCGTCATTTCGACAACGATTTGTATAATCTAAATCGGATTAATTCGTATGGATGATGAGCAATCACATGACACTCAAACAAATGACGTCCACCGCGTCATCATTGTCATGAACCATGCGAGTCTCAAATTTTCTTTAGCCCTAGAGTGCCGGGCTATTCCTTCGTTCGCACCGCAGTTTCCGCTAATGGCCCCTGGTGCTTAATTAAAATGCTTTATTGCGTAATGATTTGCTTCCAGTGACAGGACTGTGGAAAACACTACACTTGATTCGCCACTTGTAATCGTAACATGAAACATTCAAATATACTTTTATGCAATCTTTTATGAAGCACCACGAAGTGGTAAAACCACCAAATGGCCAAATCAAAACCTCACTGTACGGGCTACTGAGTTAACGCTCTAGAAACAATACACACATGCATGAATGCATTTAGTTATTGATGGGGAAAGCACGTTTTGTTGTGGTTGGTCGTTTTGACAGCACTGGTTAGTACGTGTAGAATTAGTGCACTAACTTTTTAGAAATATTTACCCAAAAGAGCCATAAGAATGTCACCGTAGAACATCTTGAGCGTGGGGCTTAAAGACGGAAGATCGCTGCTGCAAACGAGGGCTTAAAAAAGTGGCCAAACCGATGCAAGCTGACTATACAGGGGCCGGTCGGGGGGCTTGCGGTTAGCTGTGGAAAGGACTTCATACTCCCCTCCACATCTCGAAGGTGAGTGAAAGTTGGCCTCTGACTCGACCCGGAACCGAGTGTCATTGCCTAGATCAGCTCTGAGACTTTTGAATAAGGTGTCGGGTCGAGGATGGAGGAGGGCAAAACCCATAGTGGTTAGATAAATTGACCTGGGAAATGGGTCATGAAAATATTGTAAACATATTAAAGGACAAAGCTCACAAAGCTAAGGCCTGTTCCAGAATTTTACCATAACGAATGTTAAATTACCTCCATGGCACAGCGGATTACCAGTATACCGCGGATATCCAGAACTGCATGCCATCGACAAATTGTGGTGGATCACGAAAGCCCCTTTAATCCTAAATATAAGTGGCTTGCTGTTACACATTGCACATTTCATGAAAGAGTACATGATCATGTTTTTTAAGGTGGGACCCATTTGTGTCACATCTACCAATTTTGCAAAAATCAATTTGTCGCTATAAAAATAACATTGCAGTTTTTAAAATGTTTTATCAGAAGTATATGAAAGTAATATTTTCTGAAAGATTTTAGGGTGGGGGGGGGGGGGGGGGGGCCATTCACCTATGCACAATTGGGATGAATATACAGGGGTCCCATAAATATACAGGGTGAACAGAAAAAAGCAGTAAGTAACTCTAATTTTGTTTTTCTTTCCACATCTCATGCAGGATATTCGAAATTAAATTGAAGATGATTTTTGCAATGTGGAAAGAAAGACTTTCAGGAAATATATATTTTGGCTAAACTTATATAGTCCAAATTAGTTTACAGGGTGTCCAAAATTTGTCTGTTTGGGTACAGAACGAGACAACTTGGTCAAAAATATTTTTATTTTTCACCTACAGTGATGATATTTTACTATTGAGGTATATGTTTGTGAAGTCAAGAATCAATTTTACAATTATGAAAAATGACCACCTTTCCAATTTCAAGAAATGACATTTGTGACAAAAATCAAGGCGAGGAGGGGGGCGCTATTCCATATCAAAACTGCCACCCCTGTGTATATGTTGTTAGGTACAGGAGCAAGTGTGTTGTTACCAAAAGCTTTTTCTTAAAAGTTCAATAGCTCAAGCTCTGTTTTTCAACTGTTACACCTACCTTCAATTTAAAGAGCGTAATATGTGAATGTATGGGAGGAAAGTGCATTGACCCATGTTCCACCAATAATTTAATCAATTTATAAAAAAAGAAAAATTAAAAAAAAAAAAAAAAAAAAAAAAAAATATGACATTTGATAATTTTTATGCAAAATAATTCAAAATTATGTTCTTCTGCAAGTGGTTCCATTGAAAATGTAATGCCTCCAAACAGGCTCAACCTCAAAAACGACTCCACCCCTCCACCTCCGGCTAATTAAGTTTAATGAGTTATTATTGCTAACTGGTTGAGTTTTGGAGGTACACCAATAATTTTGAAGAACTATTAAATTCTTTGATATAATGAGCCCCAAATCATTGCATTTGTTGGAAATTGAAAGATATGACAATGAAAATGGAACATGAAATATAAATATGTGACAAATCCACCAGTTTTGGGTGTGCCCACATTAAAAAACCACGCAACACTTGCTTAAAGCGAGATCTTGGGTAGTGCCCACGTGTGAGGTTGGGGAACCTCATGTGAATTGGCCCTTGTTCACAAACCATGACAGCGATGGCAAATGCATTCGGTGTGAATGCTTGTAGTTTTGTCCCCCTGGCTGAAAAGCAGTGTGGGGATTTGGAGAGAGCGTGCATGTAATGAGTGTGGGATGTTCAGTTTAGTAGGTTTTGTACAAGTTATGACACATGGTGTGTGTTCCCCTTGGTTAGGTTTTCGTTTTTCAGGTCTTCAAAGAAAAGTTTGGGGGAGGTTCAAGTGTGTGAAAATATGGATCCAAAAAAATGATAATGGGAAAAATCTGATGATTACGCCCAATATTAATTGTATCGCTATGAGTTTTAAATATTGGGCTCGACTGCGTCTCGCACTATATTTTTCAACTCATAGCTCGACAATTAATTTGGGCTCATTCGACCAATCTTTATATCGCTTGTGGTTTAAGGTGCAATAGGGTTCTTTCCTATGTGGATGATTTCAAAGGTTCATTGACCAAGGTCAAAGGTCATCTGAGGTCATGTTCCATACTGCCATCTTGCCATCGAGACTATATTTTGATATTGGACATTTCATTGTTTTTTTAGGGGCCGCCAGCATAGCTGCCACAAAAAACAAGCATAGCGGCAGGACGGACTAGCCATCTGTTGTGCATTGTGCAGTGGTATGTGTGGTGTCACTAAAAGGGTTTTTTTTTTTTTTTTTTTAGATTGACCTCAATTGAAATTTAAAGTTCAATTGGTGGAACCAAATGGTGTCATAGGTGCACCATGGATCCCTAATATGTTGATGTGGCCAAAGGTTCAGATGCCAAGGTCAAAGGTCATGTGAGATCAAATTGAAAGATATATGTAAAATGACCAAGAATAGGCTGCGGCCCACAGCTTAATGAGCTTATATTCTTTGATTATAGCGAGCGCGAAGACCGGAGAAAACGCGCAATTCTAGTTTAAAGTTATTATCTGAGTTATTATTTTGTTATATGGCCATATTGATTAAGGGAGGGTCATTATTTACGGCCAGGGGGAATGGAGGCTTTGAGGGGGGAACCCAAATTTTTTTAACGAGACGAGATGATTCCAGAAGAAGCGCTCCCAATTTTTTCGAAACCGGGTTTTTTTGCCTATTTGGATGCTTTCCAATGTATTAGTCACACCTGAAGTGAAAACGCCGAATACACCGTCTTTATGTGGCCATGCGTTTTGATTGAGGCCAGTTTCGTGTGACATGTTTCCGCGACATGAAAAATTGTTCCTTTTTCATTTGAATATCTGTAACTTTTTATTCTACACCAATACACATAAAAGTATACATTGTTGATAGGGAAATAACTGAGGATTCCCAAAAAGGCACTTTAAAAATGGACATAGGTTGTACGCCAAGAAAGTTAGGAACCAAATTATACAAAAAAAAATAATGGAAAAAAAATGCCAAACTTTGAAACAAGTAAGAGTAGTGTTGGTTTACCTCACTCCTTTGAAAGTGACATTTTTTAATTTCCTCTCAATTCAGAGCTTTTATACATATAGAACCATTATAGGCGTCTAAGGTAATTAAAAAATTTTGCGGCAAGCTCTTTCGCATAAATTTCACGAATGAATATTTCAAGATATGATAATGAGAATTGTATATTTGCCAAAATGATTTCAAAACACTAAAAAGTTTTATTACAGGAAATAGAAGAAATGCATAATGAATTCGTTAATAAAATATAGATTAAAACATCACATAGTACCAAACTAGTATATGTAACCGCCCCATAACCTCTGATGGCACATGTATAGTTGAATCAAGTTGTGATCAAAATTATCTGTGTCATGTGTGAACATGTACATTATAAAACAAAACAAAAAGTGAACAATAACTTTGTGACAACAATTACTATCAAAGTTATTAACCATCAATCACATTAAAGTTATCTCAAATTGTAAAAGAGTGAAAATCACTCTTTAAAGGAGTGACTCTAGGGACCAGTCTTTGTTGAGTAAATTTATCTTTTGAGAGTGATGCTGTCAATTCTTCACTCTTACGAGGGTGACAATCGATGAAGAGTAACAATAAATAAACAAAATCCCCACTCTTTAATGAGTAAAAATTTAACTCCAACAAAAACTGGTTCCCTAGAGCCAACTCCTTGAAAGAGTGATTTTCACTCTTTTTACATTTAGAAGTTGAATGTGTGATCTTCAGTAGTGCAAAGTCCTGGTGAAGTCACAAGGCAAGGTACACATTATGTTTAATGATCTTTTCTTATCAAGTATATAAAAAGTTCAATCCTTCCTGCCAAGGTCTATACCATAGACAACACACTTGCTGGGGTACACTGCCCGCTTCTGTGTTTTTTTTTTTGTGAAAGATGCCACCTCTGAACTCTTTGGTAATTCAAATAATTGTCTTAAACACTGTTCGAACCAGCCAGATATGTATGTCCGTAAGCAGGATACGTGTACCTCCGTAAGTGTGTATTACCACCATCTGATGTCACAGGAAGTAAAAAGTAGGAATAAAGTGCATCTGAAGATGGTTGTATAGCTATAAATGAATCCTTAAAAATAACCACTAGGGTCATCCATGCCAAACACCAAGGTGTGGAACACACCCTCTCAGATTTTGTTGAAATTGCAGTCAAAGGTAAATTTCATGGGGCTACAGAGGAGGTCAAAAGGAAAATTACAAATTCCAGTCCGTTTTGGAGTTATGGGCTCTCAAAGTTTTGCGACTCGGGACTATAAAATTGTGATTTCAGTATTAAAAAAACGGTATAATGCTATTATATAATGTCATAGTTGCCACTTGTGCATCCCCCCCCCCCCCCCCCCCCCCCCAGAAACAAAGCAAGCGTAGAATTTCTTTGTATCCCCCTAGTAAAATAGGCCCTCAAATTAGGTTGCATGGTGCGGAAATGACTAAAATGGGACCAAACATAGAGGGCGGCTTATTTGACGCATACACCTGATATGAAGTTATAGGAATTGAAAAATATTACATACACTATAACCAATCATTGTGATATAAGTTTTGTTTGTATTTTTGATGTCTTCAGTGAAAAACAGTTGAAGCAAAGTTTGGCCCATTTGGTTTAAAAGTTGCAGCATTCAGAAAACCTTACCAGAAAAAGTGCCAAAATTTTGACTAAGTTCGGTAAAATTTGAACTGGGTACATAACGTGTCATGTAGAATGTTTGGGACAGTTTTGGATGATACTGATCACATCTAAAGGTGGTCTGTAGTGATGAAAAAAAATCCCAAATACCTTAGTCAAAATTTTGTAATTTTAGTATTAGTGAACAGTTCTGGAATTCAGCAACTTTTAAACCAATTTGCTCGATATGTAATCCACATTTTCAGAGACATCAAAATACAAAACAAAAACTTCTATCACAGTGTTTGTTATAGTGTCTGCTAATTATTTTTTCAATGCTAGAACTTCATTCCAGGTGTAGCGGTCAAAATAAGCGCCCTCTATGTGTGATCCAATTTTAGTTGATTTATGCTCAATGGCACTATTTGAGGGCCTATGTTTACTAGGGGGATGCAAAGATTAATTCTACTTGATTGTTTATTGATTGCAACAAGTGGAACTAAGATTATATAAATAGCATTAATAAAAGTTTTTTTTTAATACTGAATCACAATTTTAAGTCCGAGTCGTAAAACTTGTGAGAGCCAATAACTTCAAAACGGAATGGAATTGAATTTTTCCTTTTGGACCTCATCTGTAGCACCATTAAATGTACCGTTGACTGCAATTTCAACAAAATCGGAGAGGGTGGGTTCCACACCTTGGGGTTTTGGCATGGAATGACCCACTAAATAAAAATCTACATTTGAAGACTCTACAGGTGAACTGGGTGATTCAGGACTTTCATTGGTATCTGAAACGTTATATCTATTTACATTATGAAATCTCATTCTCTAAATAATGTACTGAATAAAAGTAGGCTATTTGGTGTAATCAAATTTTTTTAATTAAATCAAAGTGATCACCAGCAATGGCTACACTTGCTTTGTAATTTTCTCTCTTTCAAATGCCTAATTCTAACCCATGACTGTCTTGAGCAATCATGCTAACTTGCTAAGAATTGCAATAATCCAGTTTTTGAAGTATTTTTATTTGGTGATATTATTCTATTTTATAAAAATATTAGAATCAATTAACAGTTAACTTTCTAAATGGCATACATATATGTTTCAGACTCTTAAAAGTAACCTTATAAACAAGTAATATTACAATAGCGCTAAGCGAACACACTGTTTGCTCGCAGTGACCATTAGGCCAGGTATGATGCTCTTGGGTTTGGAGAGTAAAACTAATAATAACCTTAATTACATCAAGTAATTCATTTCATGTTAAAAACGATAATCTAAACTAGTATTATCAATCTGAAGTTACTAACAAAATTCACAATAGCATGATCATGGGGGTGTGTGTAGCCCATCAGTGTGCTACCAGGAGAGAATTTGCTCATCCTGATCATCCTCATCCTGATCATCCCCACCCTGCACATGTCGCTATTTATTTAACCACTAATTTAGAAGGAACCAACATATTTATATTTTTTTGGTAGACTGTTGCTGTATATAAGCTTTATTTGCACCACAAAACCACATCAAGCTTGTGTATCAGCGAGAAAATTAAAGTATGCTAACCCAAAAATGTCGCGCAGATGTCACAACTCCATCTATTTACTGGCCAATTCAAAACGCAGGCCATGTATATATGATGATTTTAGTACTTTCTGCAGGCCTCCGATAATATCGCCTGTCCGATTGCCCGGGGCAACCAGATTTTTCGGGCTAGCTGATTCCTGGTATTCAGCGTCCGATCGGGACAATGCTCTAAAAATATGTAAAGCTTAAAACACAAAAAAAAGTGTTCGTTGGATGCGTTTCCATACAAATTATTTCATCAAAAAACCCAAAACACAATAGTCATTTTAACAACTTGGCTCTTATTTAACGCAAAAACCAACGGGTTCCGGCATCCAGGGTCCACAAGCCAATAAATCATATTGCCATGATCATATGGTGATCAGATTAAAATTCCAGGTGAAGCAATTTCGACGACGTCATATTCCGTTTGATTGTTGTGATGTTTAGGGGCTTGCTCAACCATCCCTAGATGAAGTCTTTACTTCCATATTACTATAGTATTAAGTGACGGGGAGAAACAATAGTTGATGCATCAGCGAATACAGTGCCCGCTCATTCGGACAGTGATCCGATTCAACCATGCGGTACAGCTGTGTAGACTCACAGAACTTCCAGGACTTGGCGGGGAAGTTTCTCATGAAGACTAGAATTAAAATAATAAAGTAGCGCAAGAACTATCACGTACAAAATCAATTAAATGATATGGTTAGCATAGATTGTTTTATGAGCCTTAAAATATTACCTTGAATCCTTCATGTGGCCATCCAATTATTGTGTAAAACATGTACATAATTCTCCCCTTTCATGAGTGGAAGGTTCAAAAATGGAGACAAGTGTTCGCACGCGGGTGATTAAACTTAAAGTAACTTCATCTATCAAAGTGTTTTAAAACTTCTTGCTTATAGGAAGGGAGAAGATTATTGAAAAAAAAATATAATGCGTTTATTGACCTGAAAATGCCTAAACTGTTTTATGGCATCAAGAATCCATAAAAGCGAGACCGGTGAAAAAGTAATCCGTGGCCCCGCAGTAGTAGTGGTCTGTCCAACTTGAAGATGGTTACTGTGTCGTTGGCTAAATGGTCAACCCCAGCTGTTTTGGCGCAATATTCAGTGGGTCATTGCATAAAAAAAAGCATGTGTTTGTATCTCGGACTTCGTCGGCTCGCATCCATACACAGTGTGTGCGTTGTAAAAAGGACTGGGATCATCCATCGGCAAAAGCAAAAGATTGTTTCACATTGTGTATTTTAGTCGGGCCTGCGAAATTCGACAGTGATAAAGATCATTGTATGGAGAGTCAGTCATGGATCGATCTATCAGACAAAAAGCTAACATTGACGATTGAGGATAAAAATGGAGCATTTACATCAAAATAAACATATACAGATATAGAAGGAGAAATAAAAGAAAAGAAAAAAACAACTCTGCTCTGATGCAATTTCTTCAAAGAAAGAAAATGGCGACCGCACTGTATAAAGTGGTAATTTTCACACGGTAATGAATATTCGGGCACGTAAAGGTGACCAAGCTCTGCCCGATCGGGCAATTAAAAAAATAACAAATTTATCGGAGCCTGACTTCTGTCGTGCACGACAGAAAGTAAAAGCACCGGTGTTCTTATGGGACAATTACGTAGTCAGCAAGGTTTCAAAACAAGGGTTTGCGGGGTTTTTTTACTTGTTTGTTCGATAACCTCGGAACGTTCTGGGTTAGGGTCTACCATCGATTCTGTGCAATTTGAGCGAAATTTGTATCCTTAAAAAAAATCTCCTAATGTCACTTAAGGGGGGGGCCGGGGAAGGGAAACGTGAATTTGTCATCAAAGAGAGAGAGGGGAAATAAACTTTTAAAAGGGGAAATTCAGCATGATCAAGGGGGAAGTGTGAAACTTTTTGAACGGAAGCGAGGGGACGGAAAATTTTTGCCGAAAAAAAAGTTGAAATCCTCCATTCCCCCCCCGGCATAAATAATGGCCACTCCCTAAGTGAAAGGACATGCAGCAAATTTGGAATTATGGTTTCATGATAAATATGAAATTAATAGTTGGTAAACATTAAAACACCCTGAGGTTCTACCATCATTCTTAAAGTATCTCTGATTGGGTCATTTCGTATGATACCACCTTTGGGATAGGTCAAAATACTTGCTGTTATACATGTATGGATTGTTATTTTAAAGCTTTCCTTATCAAGTCTATGATTGATAATTACATTTCACTCAATGATAGCCAATCAAAGGGAACTTGAGGTTAAATGAATTAGGGCTGCTAATTTTGCTCCGAACATTTACAATGTTTTCATATGATGCATGTTAGTTGGTAGGTTAATGTAAGAGAAGATCGTAACTTCCCACAAGCATGCTTCAAGGAAGATTGTGTATGTATAGGCATATGAGTGTTAGAGATGAAACTTTTTAAAATGCAAGGTTGTGATCAGTCCGTTCAATTTAGCAATGTTTCATCTCTAACAATCACATCAGTATCTGCTACAAAACTTCCAATGGAAGCACTGCATTGTGGGAAAGCTATGATATCTTCTATGCTTAATGTAGCACTTGACCCCATTTTATCAAAACATTACATCTGACACTTAAACTGTATTAGCCTAGCTAGTGATTCGATTCTCCTATAAGATAATTGAAGAACCAGGTGTGTGGTTAGCTAAGTGCTTAAGTTGTAGGGCCCCATCGAATTACTGTTGATATCATCAACCTTTCTCAATGACATATACCATGCCCACCCCTGAATACACAAAACAAAATATGTTCTGCAGTTCTTTTCTTAGCTCCTATATTTTGTTGATTTTTTACGTAAACTTAAGTTATAGCCTACTTGACAGAAGTACCTCAGTACAAGGAATATATTAGTAAGATTAGTTGACAGTAACATAGTCTAAAATAGCTATGAGGCATTTACTTGATCAATAGCCTCACCCCCAACTTTAAAAAGTGGGACTTGGGGGATTTTTTGTCATCGGAATTGTTGATCTATTTTTATGTGCCAGATTCGATCTACATGGAAGAAATTGTGATTTCCATCCTTTTATAAAAGGCACTATCAGGATTTGCCAAATCAGAAAATCGAAAAAATCATCAAAAATCAGATTTAACGCATGTCCTGTACCAGGTCTAGTAGTAGCTGACCTTAAATACACTGCAAGTGATTAAACCTAATAACAACAAAATCGGACCATTGTAGTCATTACTGTCCATACGGACACATACTACAGCACATAAATGAATGGAGATTTGTATCTTTAAACACTGCACTGTTTCTTCATTTTTTGGTAAATTTTGTCATTTTGGAAAAGGAAATAACTTATGCAAATTCTATATACTCACTCACTCACTAAAAAATTTTTGCAAATTTGGAAATATTGACACTCGTGATTGGGATTACTATCGTTGCCTTTAAATAGTACATAATGACTGGTCCCCCCCCCCCAAACCCCCAAAAAAGTTTTGGGGACATTATGAACATTTGCTCATGACAGCAAATGCACCATCAGAATTAACTTATTTTGGAAAGAACCATTTCTCAAGATATCTAGGCCATGGCTAGTGAAGTGCAAGGATCACACTATCACACACTGTCACCCCAAATAATTTTGGTTGTACTGTGTACACAGATTGATCTATCTTTGATAGAGTAGACATTTTGTAGTCCCAAAGTATGCAATAGGAGGTATTGCCATTATTTCCGTCACAAGCGCTAGTGCACAACATATACAGCGCATGATTGGAATCCTACCTCATTTGCATACTTGGGATTCTATGAAACATTTACACTATAGAGACCATCAGATTTCTAACTAATGCATTCATGTCTATTTGAAACCCCATTCCACATTGTTGGATCATTCATGAGAATAATTTATTTTTTAATTAAGTGAGCACCAAAATAGGATTGTCCTAAAAATCCATGATATTTCGCTATACTGAGATGCTGAGATAGGACACCCAAAAAAACACTTTCTGTTTTCCGGGCTTTAAAGCATATATTCAGAAAATAAATAACTTTACTTTTTGCTCCTTATAGTGCCTGCCTTTGAGAAGTGAAGGGAGGGGCTTTACTCGGGAGGGGGTTTACTCGGGGGGCGGGGGGGGGGGGTGCTTGTAAGCATGTCACACCGAAGGCCGAGTATTATAGCTGATAAACCTTTCATTAACATGATAAAGATAGCTTCATACTTTCCGGATAAAAGACGCGCCGCCCATAACTGGTAAAACCCAGAATGTACATCACAAAAGTTGTCATGGCCTATCTTTAATCAGATAGTGTGGCTATTTTAATCAGCCAAAACATTGCAACAAAGCCAGACTTGCTGAATTTTGACACCTTAGACTCGGTCATTTACATTCGCTTCATAAACTTCCGCCAGCCTAGAGTGTTTTACAGCTCCATTCCAACTTTACCTGCCTTTGCCATTCGTGCCTGTACAAAAGGCCGAGATGAAAACGTCATTCTCCTCGCGTGGAACCTCTCAGACCTTAAAGCTAACATCTGGCTTGAAAGGTCATATCTCC